>JAHBCN010012117.1:0-27337 GCA_019359885.1 Listronotus oregonensis
ATATATATATATGTATATATCTTTTTAAATTGTTAGACCTCCAACTAAATTGAAAAAAAATTTAATGCAAATAAAAGATATTTTTTAAAATTTAAAAAAAGACCAACTTCAACTTACTTAATAATAATGCACTTTAAAAATATCAATAAAAAGATTTTATTTTTTACTTTAAAACCTCAAACTGGATATATTAATTGTAATCAATCCCATAAAAGAAACAATATAACAAATATAAAAAGTACACCAAAAAAATAATAATAATAAAACTTACCTAAGTAGGTGTTTACACAGCACCAACAAATTTTCGGTTGGTAATTCTTCTAAGTCTTTCGATTTTAAAATAATGGTACAATGTGGAGAACTCATTTTTTAGTTTTGGTTAACTGGATAAATTAAGACAAACAAAAATGTTTAACCTCAACAGTTTACTTTGCATATTTATACAAGATAGAAATGAAGTTCTCTCAAAAATAAAAAATAGTATAAATAAAATAAAATAGGGACCTCTACATAATAAATTTATTTACAATGTTAGTTTACATAAATAAATTTTAAGTATTTGCTAGAGCTCCCTAATATCTCAAGCTTCCTAAAAAATAAAAATTTTGACTAAAACGCCATGAAGTCTACAAAAAATACAAAAGGTAATGGGGTCAATTAAACAGAATGAGAGAATAAATTTTAAAAATGCAACAAGTCATAAAAATGATAGCTTATCTAACGTAAATGATAAGAATATTAGAGTGTTTTGATGAATAATTTTGTCCCGTAAGGATGTTTGTAATGTAAAATTATATTGAACGCTAATTTAAAATTTAGTAGTATCCTATTATAATTTTATGTTTTTATTTGTTTTTTTAATTTAATTGTGGTAAATTTGTATTTAAAACTATTCAGATTATTTTAAAAAGCTGTAAAAGCTAGTTGTCTTAAGAAGTTAATTTGTTTAGGTGAATTTTGGGATTTACTCGGTTGCTACTTTTATACTTAATATTTTTTTATTTTAAATTTTTACAAAACTATTTGTTTTAAAATATATACATGTATTAATTTATTTATATTTTGCAGGTATCCAAAAATAAAATCAAAATGAGTACTTGTGCTGAAATTAAAAATTTGGCTGATGAAATTGTTAAGAAAATGAAAAAAAGGTTGGTAAGTTAATTAAAACTAAGGAGGATTATTGCAAGTGGATTAAATTTCTAAATAAAAATATTTTTATTTTAAAAAAATTTATTAAAAGTAGTGTATCTAAATCCAGAAAGGGTTTTTAAAATTGGAATCTAACTTGGCTCTATTAAAAAACTTTAAATCAACCTTTCGATACAACAAAATTTCAAATAAATCTTCTTCTTTTAAAAAACGTAAATTAATTTGGGAAGATGTAGAATCTTGTTTTAAAAATCGAATTAGGAGGGGTGCTATTATTAATTTAGGTATTAAAGATCCTGTAGTTTTTTAATAAGGGCTTTAGAATATTTTCTTATAGAGTTAAAAAAGAGCTTCAGAATTCATTATTAAAAGTAAATGTTACTTTTCTTGCAAATTTTGTAAAACCTCAAACTGGGGACACAGATATAAAACATTTTCAAACTAAAGGCAGAATAGTTGATTTAAATACCAACTTAAGAGAGTTTTATGATAACCATGTCAAAGATAATATTTTAAAAAAGCTTGAAGACTTTCAGGAAAAAGATTCAGGATGGGTACTTTATGAAATTTTACAATTAAAAGTTAATGTAAATAAATATACTCCAATAAATATTGGAACTTCAACTTTCATTGAAGTTCCCAAATTTATACAATATACAAAAGGAGTTCTTATTATAAGAAATAATGACGAATATTGTTTTCTCTGGTCAATCCTAACAGAACATCATCTGATCCACATTTTAGCCGAATACTTAAATATGAAGGAATTGATTTTCCCATAAAATTAAAGGACATTTCTAACTTTGAAAAGATGAATAATATTTCAATCAATGTATTTTCTTTGAAAGTGTGTTTGACACAATTTAATTTTTTAACAAAAATTAACTTATTAATTATATCCACTAAAGATTATTTTGACAATGACAGCGAAAAGAAAGTCGATTTAACTGAAAATTTAAATAAATTTCAACAATTTTTTTATTTTGCATTAATAAAAGATTTATCACGTTTACTCTGTAGACAAAGTAATAATTTTAAACATAAAAAATTCTATTGTGATAGATGTCTTAATCACTTTTATTCAAATGATAACTTAAATAGACATATGTTTACATGTAAAGAACTTAATAAAACTATAATAACGTTACCAACAGATAAAAAAAATTATATCATTTAAACAATTTAAAAATAAAGAAGAAGTTCTCTTCGTAATTTATGCAGATTTAGAGTGTATATTAGAAAAATATGAGGATCAAAATATATCAGATCACATGAAAAAGGTTCAAAAACATATTCCATTTAGCATTGCATATAATTTATTATGTTCGTATGATAATTCATTATCAAAATTTGCTCTATATACAGGTGAGGACTGTATAAGTTGGTTTGTTTTATAATTACAAAAATTATCACAAGAATTATCTCCTATATTTTCTAATGTAGTTTCAAGAATACCATTAACAGAACAACAAAAAATACTGGCTTAATAATAGAATTACCTAGGCGATATTATGGTAGGATTGCACCACGATCTGGTTTAACTTTAGAAAAATAAATAAATGTAGTAGGTAAACATTTTTAATTTATACACATTCCATTATAAATCTATGAAGTTGAAATTATTATTTTTTTAATCAAAGACTAACTTTTTTGATATTTATTTATTTTTTTATTTCAAATCTTTTATTAACGAAAATAAATCTATATAAAAATTTTTTTATTTTCTTTTATTATAGCTGGTGTTGTTGATGAGGACTATTGAGGAGTAATTCAAATAGTTTTATTCAACCATTTCCACACATTAGGGTTGGTGATCGCATTGCCCAACTGATCTGTGAAAAAATAGTCTATCCAGATTTGGAAGAAGTAGAAGAAACTACTACAAGTACCGAATGTGGTGATCAGGGATTTGGATATTCTGGACTATTATAAATTTACATTTGTAATATGACTTTTAAAAGAAATAAAACGTTTTAATAAAACTAAAGTATTTTTATTTTTCTTGTAATATATGTATTTTTACAATAACGACAATGCCTGCAGTGTATTTATAATAATAATAAAAACATTTTATGCAATAAATACTATTCTGCTTTATCTACACTAGTTTAACGTTTCTTATGTTCGATTTGCTTTTTTTTATAACAAAAATCCATACTTATATGAATAATAATAAGCTTACAGAGTAGACAAAACTACCATACTTAAATATAGCATACGTCATTGTCGACCACTTCTTCAGCAAAGCGAAACGGTAAGAGATAGGTGGGTAGTTTAAATTTGGAAAAGGGGCGTATTGGGAAGCTCAATAATATACCATTAAAAAATTGAAGTGGAAATTTCGTACTTCTGGAAATATGGCGAAAAAACTGAAATTTTCTATTTTCGTTTTTATTTTTTAACTAGCTTTTTTCCAAAGTAAGAAAAATTCTAAATAAACATTCTCATTAAAACTTTCTGCACTTCATCTATTGGCGAAGTCAAACATTTCTTACGACGTTTCGTTTTCCTTAAACCATCATCGACTTAATTTTTTTAAATACGGCCCTGGACTTTTTATTTAATTTTTTTAAACCCCTATTATTCCAATTACAAAAATGTATAACACTTAATATTTATTTTACAAATATGGAACGCTCCTATAAGAATTCATGTGCGTTCCGTGTCACTTATGGAAAATAAGTTTATTTAACAGAAAATTATCAAGTGTTATACATCATTGTAATTGGGATTAAAAATGCTTCAAAAAATGCAATAAACAACAGAGGGCCGTATTTAAAAAAATAAAGTTGATAATGGTTTAGCGAAAATGAAACGTCATAAGAAATATTTGACTTCGCCAATAGATATATATATATATATATATTCCGTGACATTGGTCATCTTGAATTAACATGTTAGCGGTAAGCTTTCTATGTTAATTACTTAAGCTAATGTAACCACGGTTATTTTTTTGGTACATATTGCAGCCTTGAAAAAGAAAATAAATTTTCCAAAAGCTCGGGACAGCTAAAGACTGTTTTTTATTGCGTTTTGTAAATACGGTACACATAGAAATAAGTAGTTTGTATTGGCATCACTTTTATTTAAAAATATAGTGAATAAGCAACGCCCACTGGTCCTTTTCTTTTACCCTATGAAGCGGAGGTGACACACATTTGACACTGCAATTAAAAAAAACCCTAAGAAAAACTTAAAAATTAGATGCACATAAATGCTTATACTGATCAACAACCTTCTTTCCCCGAGGATATCCCCTTTAGTCCTAGTCCCAGGATATAGCTTATCCTGCTAAAGTGAAGGAAGACTTGTCGGTGAATAGAATTTTATTTAAAAACATTGGATTCTGCTGCATAAACCTAGCAATTTCCAGTACATACTTAGGTCGGTCCTGCATGAAGATTCTGAACAGACATAAATTTATAAGGATAAAATTTGTAAAATTTTAAAGTTAAATAAATTTTATAACCTGTTTTATTAAGTTCAGATGCCGCATCCGAGATTGATATTTTAGGATTTTCTAAAATTATTTAAAGTAGTTAGTGCTAGCCCAATAGAAAAAGTATAATAATTATCCTGAAAAAACAAAGATATTTAAAACTTTGTTTTCATTTTGTGCTGCAGTGCTTTTCTTTATTTTAAAGTTTTTTTGTTCAATATACTTTCTTACTATGTATTTAATAGTATCTATAGATCGTACCCGTTGTTAAGGATATAATAAGTAATACTCCCTTTGCACTGTTATCACATTATTATTGCTACCATAAAAAAGGCACATAATAGTGATTTTTTGTTCTTCTGAATAGCCCATCGACAAAAAATAATACAAACTACTTTTAATGGTTAAAATGACAAATTTCAACTTTTTACAATATCAATACGTCAAATTTATTAAAACAATTTTATTGTTTTCATAGCATTCTTGATACTAATATGATTTTTTTTAAATTTATTTATATTTTAAGCTTAAATATCTGAAAAATGGTTCATTCAAATATCATTAATGTTTTTTTTTATATATATATATATATATATATATATATATATATATATATATATATATATATATATATATATATTTGATATCAGAAAAAAAGATCTTTTATTGTAGCGCATAATATATAGGGTGTTTTATTTAAAAAAGTTGAAGTTGCCTATATTTTTCCATTTTTTTATTGCGATATTTTTTTACTGATAATTTCAAAAGATAATATGGAAAGAAACCTACAATTTTTATATAAAACATTTTTTCTGTCTTCAAAAATAAAGGCTCCAGAAGACATGTAAATATAATCAAAGACCCAGTACAAAATATAACTTTAGTTTTACAATGGTAAATTATTAACCTCCCCAATTTGCAACTTTGTCAAATTGAAACTAACTACCTATCTCTTACTGTTTCGGATATCCCCATACTGGCCCTCCTTATCTTGGACACGTTATATATATATATATATATATATATATATATATATATATATATATATATATATATATATATATATATATAAATATATATATATATATATATATATATATATATATATATATATATATATATATATATATATATATATATATATATATATATATATATATATATATATATATATATATATATATATATATATATATATATATATATATATATATAAAATATATATAATATATTGGGTACATCTTGAATTAAAATGTTGGTGGTAAGCTTTCTATGTTAAGTACTTTATCTAATGTAACCACGGTTTTTTTTGGTACAAATTGCAGCCTTAAAAATGGAAATAAATTTTTCGAAAGCTCAGGACAGCTAAAAAGCGTTTTTAAATGCGTTTGGATTGGGAAAACTGGATTTTTGTTTATATAAGGTACACATAGAAATAAATAGACAATGTTTCTAATGGCATAACTTTTATTTAAAAAAATAGTGTATATGCAATGCCCACTGGTCCTTTTCTCTTACCCTATGAAGCGGAGGTGACACCACATTTGAGGCTGCAATAAAAAAAACCCTAAGAAAAATTTTAAAAATAGATGCACATATCCCCTTTAGTCCTAGTTCCAGGATATAGCTTCTCTGTGTACACAGAATCGATTGGCGCTTACAAACTTTCAGATCGCCCAATAAAACTCTAAAGATTTAACAAAACTTATACGCGTTTTGCGTCATAATTTTTGAAAATAACTTCACAAAATATCTAAATTATTGTAATAAAATTTAATTAATTTTAGTAATTATTTCAGATTTAGTTCATTTTTAATAATATTTTTATCTCCGAAACGATTGTAGATTCAGTACAGAAACATTGATATATTTAAAGAGTTTTTTCTAGTTTGTTGCAGGTGATCTAAAAGTTTGTAAGGGTTATTCGATTCTTCGTAAGCACAGAATATTATACTCTGAGACCAAAGCAGATCCATCTGACAAGTATCAAAACTTTAAAATAAAATACTTTAAAAGCTCAAAGTCATACTTTAATTTAATAAAATATATAATTTAAATTAGTTTTGTATAGATTATTCTACAACAAACTCGATTTATTTGCCTACAAATGAAGGAATCACATTTAATTTAAATGTAAACCTTCTTTAATCAGGAGAACTGCATATTTCTTTTTTTGTTCTAAAGAAAATATGTACCCTATACTTTAATTTAACTATTTTTAATTTACAAAATTAATTAATAAATTAGTGACAGTCCATCTTAAACAATATTTTAAAATAGTAAATTTGCTGTTAACTTTTACCTAAATTAGTAAAAGTCAAGATCAATTGCGCTTTTTCGTTATTATAGTTTTCACCTTTTTTTTATGTTTAGACCTTTGAAATTAACGTTTTCGACAACTTGACCATAGCAGAACTTAAAGAATGTAATTTGGAATATTATTGTATTCTGTATTGACCGTCTATTTTTTACCAAATATAGTTTTTAAATCTAAACTTAAATTTTTTAAGTGGAAAATAATTAATACTGTGATAACCTTCGAGCATATCTACTAGAGTTGCCTGGCCGTGAGACAACGTGCGAAAAGGAAGAATGGTTTTTTATTTTTCTCGTACTTTCACGTGCTTATTGGTTGTTCTCGACGACCAGAATTTCCTATTAATAAAAAATTTCATATGAAGCAGGTTTTACTGGTTTCACGGTATAACTGTATATGTTTACAGTTACAGTATACAGTTAAACCGTGGAACCAGTAAAACCTGCTTCATATGGAATTTTTTAATTAATAGTTTTATTCGAAATTCGTGCTGTCTGGTCAGCGGGGAAAGGCCAACCAATAAGCACGTGGAGTACGAGAGAAATGTAAAAAACTATTTTTTTTCCCTTTCGCACGCTTGTTCTCACGGCCAAGCGGCAAAGCTCTAGTAGGTATATGCTCGAAGGTTATGACACTGACCAGATGTATTATTAAATGTCCTATGTACAAGCTAACCCTTCGAGCATATCCCTTATAGAGAAAACGTTGGCTCGCTAAGCCTACAACCTTTTTCTCTCGCTTTGCGTGCTGATTACAGTAGAAATGTGCTTAAAGGTTGTAAAACTAATCAACTGTATTAAATGTCATATGTATAAACTAATCCTTTAAGCATATACCTACTAGAGGCAGTCTCGGCGCGATAAGTCTACAACTTTTCTCTCTCGCTCTGCGTGCTGATCGCAGTAGATATGTGCTCGAAGGTTGTAAAACTGATCAACTGCATTAAATATCGTATGTATAAGCTAACCCTTTAAGCATATACCTACTAGAGGCGGCTGGCTCTACTAGGTACAGGCTCAAAGAGCTAACTTAACCACCTTACGTTTTGCCGCAGTGTCACGTAGGTGCTTTGCGACTATTGTCGCAATCCCTTATAGTTTAAACACTACGTTGTAATAGAAACTACTTGGTAGGCGCTCAACCAACTGCATTTGATCGGTATGCCCACTGCAGCTGTAACAGACTGTAAGGGCCTAGCGTAAATTTAAAATATCTCCATAAGTATTAGGGTTGCAGCATCCTTACCTTATTACTAGTTAAAACAGAATTTTTGAGTACAAAGCCAGATCCCTGTTTCTGAACACAAACAAGTATTGCAACCATCGTCTGTCTCGTCTCCGGGTGTACATTCAGGTTGTACTAAAACGGTAGGAATGCCTTAGATAATATTTTTATTAAGTAAACTAACTATAGTCAAAAAAGGAAAAGAAAATCCCATGAACAAAACCTGAGGAATGTTATTTAAGAGAGTTAAAATTTCGTAAATAGAGTTTTTATCTTTTAATCTATTTAAGATAATTTTGCAAAATTGATTGATTGGTATAAAGCGACAATATCATTTTTTTATCTGTAAAGAAGCTTTTTTTAAGGATTAACGATTTTTTGCAACCCATTATGAGTAGGATACATTATTTCAAAATTACTTAACTTAAGTTTAAATCGAAAATTCAAAATTAAAAATATTTTAAGGAAAAAAATTATGTAATCTTATGACACAATCATCACGTAACATATATAAGTTGGTCTTTAGAATTCCCGTTTTGGTAGGCTCTAGTTTTCCTAAATATATCTTAAAAGAGCACTTTTAATTGCACATTTATATTTTAAACCTTTAATTTGTCAATTGTATAGGGTCGCGGTATAAAAGTTGCAAGTAAAACTCTGAATATATACCTAATTATATCGTAATTTACGGGGTTGACTATTCCTGATTTAGTGTAAGAAAGTTTTTTATTAAATATTTAGTTACTTGAAAATCTTAGACTTTTTTGTTGGTCATTTAATTTTTTTTAATTTATGTCATTTTTTTTCCCGGTTAATAGGGTAAGGACTAATAGTTAAAAGCAGTAAAAATATGTTATTAAAAAAATTAAATATAGGGGGCAATATAACCAAAACGTTGCCGAACTTAAACAAGTTTCCTAAAATCCAGGTTTGTCAAATTTCTTTAGAGTCTACCGGTTGTTGCTATAATCTCGAAGAAAACAAATAGGACAGTTTGGATTGCGGACAGGCCGTTTTTTTTTCTTTGAACAAGAGTTGTCAGGACTTATTTTTGCATAGATTGGTCTAAGGAAAAAGAAAACCCAGGTCACTAATGCGATCCTGTATACAGCCTATGACGAAGGTTTGAAAAGCGTCTAGTCGATTGATGGAGAGGCTTAACGGAGAGGGGAATTTCTGGGATTTAAGTTAATGAGCTACTAAAGGTTTTAGACGGGGAGCAGGTACTTTCAAAAATGTCTTCTTTATCAGAAACACACCGCTGTTTGGGAATGTGTGAATCATGCTGATATGCCCTTTAATTTTCCGGCAAACAGGCTTTGCCACTTTGAATGCGGAAGGATTAAAGGTCTATGCCATTTCCTACACATGTGCAATCGCAAAGCTGAAGATAATAATTCGTCAGGTCTTCCTTGTTAATTACCTAGGAGGAATTGGACGTAGCACAAGATGGGAGATGGAGCCAAAAATGGGAACGTGAAACGGGATCCTGATAATTTAGAATTTGGTCCTGACAGAAAAAGACAGGTATTACGAGTAGTATAAAACAAAAATTGGAATTGCTTTGTAGGCTTACTTACACATTGTTAAGTTACAATAAAGTGGTATACTAGAAAGCAACTTTGAATTTTCTGTGAATAATAAAATGGCACATAAAAATCAACATAACATAACTTTTGATTTAATTCTTAGTCTTAAAACCAGCGGTTAACCATGATTAAATGTAAGCTTAAATCAAAACTCTGTAAATAAATTAATGTAATTAAACTAGATTTGTTTTTACCTTCACGTTTGACTATTTGTTCATTTCCACAAGCTTTCTTAGTACATATCCATATTCCAGTTTCAGTACACCAACAAGAATTGCAGTCTTCTTGCTTTGTAGAGTTAGGTACACATTGCTCTGCTACAGTAAGCAAAAAGTAATTTTTGTAATTGATATTACAAAACTTTTAATTTGACTTTAAGAGCCAGAAATTGTTTCAACATTTACTGTTTTATTAAGGTTAAATAGTTTTAACAGCAGTTGCTTTTAAATTTTAAGTTTTACCTCTAAAATCGGACTTATAGTCCAGACAAGAATTGTTTTTGGAAAAAAATGTTAAAAGGCTTCGAAAAATATGAGCGATAGCTTATTCGACGCGGAATGCAAAGAAAGGAATTTTAAGGATTTTTTCTGCCAATTAAAATTGCAATTTTTATTAACAAAAAAACGAAAAAGCCATTTTAATTTTTGATGATAACTCAAAAACCTTAAGAGATAGCGAAAATTGCAAAAAAAGATTCTTAACGAAAAAGAAATTCCAAAGTTTCAACGCCCGGAGTTTTATCTTCATTATTTTTAATTTTAATTAAACGCTGGAAATGGACCTCCAAGCGCTCGGCGTTAAAACCGAGTACGTCACACTAAATAATTTTTTAACGTATTAAATAATAATTAAAAATTTTAAAAAAATTATTCAGAACACTTCCAAGAATGTATTCCCGTTAAAAATTTAGCTTAAAGTTACTTTTTTAATAAGTAAGAACTTGTTAATTAACAAAATTGTTCCAAACTTTTGTCCTCATTATACATTAAAAAAGTGCTTAAATAATTGTCCTATAAATTTAAAAACGTAACAAGATAATGACATAAAAGTTTAAAAGATATTAATCTTTTGTTTATAATAGTTTTATAACTTTAACAATAAATGAAAAAGCAAAGTTATATTGTCAAAGTTATAAAATTATTATAACAAAGAATTAAAATTGTTTAAACTTTTATGGCGTAATCTCGTTAGGTATGTATATAAGAAGGGCTTCACAACGCGAAAAATTTAATGGTCAGTTATTGAAACATTTTGACCTTATTATCCGGGAGGCCACCGCAAAAAAAGCTGATCAATAAGAGATACGTATGAAACATTTCTTTACTATAATCAATTCAAAGCCGCACTGCTGCCTCAGCTCAGCGGGTTCAAATTGCATTTTTTACTCAGGAAAAATCGTAAAAAATCGTTTTTTTCAATATAATTTTAAAACCATTAATTAAAAAAAATGGTTTATAATTAAAATTATTAGTCTAATAAAACGACGTAATTCTTGTTTATTAAAATTTTTTGCAGCTCTTTTCTTTTTGATATATTAATGATTTAAATTTAAAATAAAAACACAAATATCTCAAAAACTAAAAAAGCTACAAATATATATATATATATATATATATATATATATATATATATATATATATATATATATATATATATATATATATATATATATATATATATATATATATATATATATATATATATATATATTTGTTTTGTGGCCTCGGGCTCTGCCTTTCAAAAGTTAAGGGAACATTCTTCCATGGATAATTTTATCAATTGTAAAAGAATTGCAGCAATATGTAAACTTACATTTAAGAAAAAAGCGAAACAAAGCTGGCACACCTTCTGCAACTCTCTTAACGCCCAATCTAATTCCTCAGATATTTAGAATAGAATAAATTCAGTTAAGCAGGGCCTATCTGGAAATATATTAAATACCATGTCCAGCAATGACGCTGAAATCTTTGTCAAAAAAATCGCACCAGACACAGTTTCACTAACCATACCCAAATATACAATAAATCAACCTCATTTTTTAACTCAACGAATATCCGTTGAGGAATTCAACGCAAACATAAAAACGAATAGAGATACTGCGCCGGGAGAGGATGGCATTTCTTACAGTATGTTGAAATTCCTGCCTGACTCGGATAAAAGTCTGTTATGTAATGCATTTGAAAAAATAATTTGTAGAGGTAATGACATTCCAATAATTAAAAATTCAATAATAGTTCCAATAAACAAGCCAGGTAAGCCTGGTGAATTTGGGGAATTGCATTGTCATCTTGTATTTTAAAAACTTTTGAAAGGATCTTAAAGTCTCGTCTAGAATCTCCCTCTCATCAGTTTGCTTTTTATAAGAAAAAGGGTGTTGTTGATTGCTTGGCACATCTGGTAACCGATATTCAAAATACCTTTAGTGATAATGAATACTTAGGTGCTATGTTCCTTGATATTTCTAATGCATAAATTGCGTGCAACATTGTTAGATTATATGTAGATAGGAAAATTTTAATTAAGGTTAATCAGGACTCTGGCGAGTCTACAATAGTGTCTAACGGCCTTCCTCAGGGTTCTGTCCTAAGCCCCTTTCTGTTTAATGTTTACACATACGATATACATACTTTGGGGTTTAACGGTACTGTCTTACAGTATGCTGACGACTTCTGCATATACAGCAAACATAAAAAGTTAGATCAATGTAAGAATAACCTTAACCACATTATGTATATTTGCAACTCCTATTTTCCTGAGAATGGTTTTACTATATCCAATAATAAGTCTGCGGTTATGATTTTTACAAAAAATATATTTTACAAAAAAAATATGTTTTTTAATAAGCTTTATGAAAAAGGTTATATACACGTTTAAATAAAATAAGTAATAAAGGAGATATAAAAAAGTTATTTTGGCCATTAAAAATTTCGCTTGTAACAATATTTTTTTATACAAGTAAGTATACCAACTCTGATTCATTTAAAAACTAATTAAAAATGTTTTATTTATTGAATGATAGAAATTAATACACATGTGCCTTGAGGCAGTGGGGGATAATATGGTGGCACGGATATTTTTTTGGTCCAATAAGTGTATTAATTCTAATTCAATTAAAACTTTCACTAAAATAAAATTTAAACTTTATTTTATTAAAAATATAATTAATATTATGCCTGCACTATCTGGCTTAACATTTCTCAATCTCCTATTCTACTATGTGTAATGCAATGGGAGTTAAGATGGTGACACGGATATTTTTCTTTTTTGGTTCAATAACTGTACCCATTCCGATTTACTTAAATCTTTAACTAAAAAATTAAACTCTATTTTATTTTAAAAAAATAAATGCTTCCTCTATCTGGGCTTTATATACTTGGCAGGACGCTTAACATTTCTCAAATTCCTATGGTGCTATGTGTATAGCTCATCGTTTAAATATTTTTATTTACGATTTTAATAATTATATTAATAATTAGACAGTTACACGTTTAAAATAATCTTAAGGAAATTTTAATCATATTTTTTACAACAAATAATCCTTATTAAAGTTCAAACATTAATTTAACTGAAAAAAATAAGCTAGATCCTTTTTTATTTAAATTATTGTATTTACCTATTTATTAACTATTTTAAAATATAATCAAATTAAAGTTCAAACATTAATTTAACTAAAAAAAAGCTAGGTCTATGTGGGTGCTATATACTTGGCAGGATTTTTGCCATTTCTCTATGTCCTATGTTGCTATTATTTGTATTATTAGACTGTAAACCTAAAAAAAGTGGATAGCTTAGTAAAATAAATGTTTTAAAAGTTTAACGCTAAATAAACTACGAAAAAAATTGTTTTGATGTTAAAAATATGATTACAATTTTCTCATGATCATTTTAAAGTAGCAACTATCTTTATAAATTATTAACATTAATATTTAAATCAATATTTAAAATATTTAAACTATGAGCTATACATTTAGTACCATAGGAGATCAAGATATGTTAAGCGTCCTGCCAGGTATTTAACAACCAGATAAAGGAGGCACTTATTATTTTTTTAATAAAACAGAGTTTAATTGTTCTTTTAGCTAAAGTTTTACGTTAGGGACCAAAAAAATAAAATAAAATGAAATATCTGTGCCAACATCTTATCTTCCATTGCCTTAAGGCACAGGTATATTAATTATCTTTATTAAATGAATAAAACATTTTAAATCAATTTTTAAATGGATCGGAAATAGTATACTTATTTGTACCAAAAAATATTGTTATTAGTGAAGTTTTCAATGGTCAAAACCACTTTTTTGCTTATATCTTCTTTATTACTTATTTTATTAAAAATGTGTGTTTAGCCGTTTTGATAGAGCTTATTGAAAAGCACATTTTTTTGGTATATTTGTTTTTTCGTAGCTCCTTTACTTCTAAATTCTTTTATTGGGCCATTAATTTAAATTACACACCTTTTTTTCTAAAATCAATAGTTTTCTAGTTATATTTCAAAAAACAATTTTTTACGATTCTTTCTAGGTAAAAAAACGCAATTTAAACCTGCTGAGCTGAGACAGCAGTGCGTCTTTCAGTCGACTGTAGTTCATAGTAATTTAAGAAAAAAGTTTAATGCGTATCTCTTATTGGACTATTACGTATTAGCCGATTTGACAGCCGCGCTGCCAGCCAGCTTTTCTCTTGCACGAATGTACCGTAAAAACTTTGTTTCTCCGGTTTTTGACTTGTATACAAAAATTTCGCGTTGACCAAATCTTTCGCTTTTTCTTTGTTCAAGGCCAAAGCTTAAGCCAAAAGTTCGGATGGGTACTAATATGTACGCCTTTGTATACCATAAGCTCCTACCTGCTCTATTTTGTCTTCCCGCTATCCATGCTGGTACACTTCTCTGAACACCTAAAATACAGCAAATAAATAAATCTTTTACAACATTTAGAAAACATAACCTATTAAATGTACCAAAAAGGCTTTTCTTAAGGTTTACTCTAAAATACTAACATAAGTGGGATAGAAAATATCTTTTTTTACTGCATATTTATTTTTAATTGTTTTTAGTACAAATAGAGAATAGACTAGTAGCGGGAATTGAAACCAGGTAGAAAAAGTTTTAAGAAAAACGGTCAACCCCCAAAATTTCTTTTTATGCATATTTTTAGATATATTTTATATACAGACAGGGGCACCCTACTAGGTATATAGCAATGGACCGGACGAATTTGCAATCGTCCGCTATTTGTGTATGCATTCTTTTTTGTTCAGTAAGAAACAACAAAGTAACACAATTTTCAGTTTGTTGGGAATTATAAAAATTATTTCGCCCGGCGAATTTAAGGTACGAACACGTGTGTTTTTAAAAAATCCTTAACATTTAAAACCTAAAATGGATATTTATCAAATTGAGGAAAAAGTTAAAATGGTTCAGTTTTATTATGGGGAAAATTCTTTACAGCGGGTAAAAAATATATTTGCTGAGAATTATCCTAATAGGCCACACCCTGCAATTACTACTATGTCAAGAATTATAAATAATTTCCAAAAATACGGTGCGTTTCTCCCAGAAACCATAAAATACAACACGTCCAAGAAGTTGATGAGGAACGGGAAGCGAAAGAAATTAAGTTGTTGGCATTAATTAATGAAAATCCAACTTTGTCAACCCGTGCGCTTGCGGATGAGGTTGCTTAAGTACAAGAACGGTGAGGAGAATATTTAAAAAAAATAAGTATCGTTCATACAAAGTTCAAAAACCCAAGAAATTTATCCTGAGGACGATATCAGGAGAATGGAGTTTTGTAAAAACATGATGAAAAAGGCAAATGAAAATACAGATTTTATTCGAAACATTGTCTTTACTTATGAGTCCACATTTCCATTCTATGGTAGGCATAATCCCACTCACACCCGTTATTGGTCTCAGGAAAATTTACTAGGTTTTTTGAACTTAGAACTCAGCGTAAATGTCTGGAGCGGAACATGTTATTGGGCCATACTTCATTGATGGTAACTTAACTGGTCAAAAATATTTGGATCATTAGACTATTGGCAGGTCCTCGATTTAATGAAGTGTGGTTTCAATAAGATGGCTGTCCAGCACATAATACACGTTTGGTTTTGGATTATTTAAATAATACTTTTCCAAACCGTCTTATGGCCGGATTGAGAGCTACAATACCGTGGCCCGCTCGCTCTCCTGATCTGTCTCCTAACGATTATTTTCTTTGGGGTTATGCAAAATCCAAAATTTATGGTTTTCGAGATGATCGCGCTATGAATCTTGATGAATTGCGTGTAAAAATTCGCAATGTTTTTCAAACAATTAAACCTGTGATGTTAAACAATATTCGAAGAAGTTTCTATGATCGCTTAGGACATTGTTTAGCGGAAGGCGGTGGATTGTTTGAATACTTGCTTCATTAATTAAAGTATTTAGTTTTTTTTTGTTTTTACTTATTTTTTTTATGTAGAATTATTTTTTTTATTTTAAGTTGGGATTTTTTAGAATAACATGTTTTCTTTTCATAGAATCGAAACAATAATTTTATTATTGTTTTGATTCAAAAAAACTCTGATAAGCAATACCGAATTTTATTTCCTACATGCGTAAATAATTATGAAAAACATGAAATACGGCAGTAGTTCCCAACCCGTCCGTGGTTATAAAGTTACTGAGGATTGAACGAAAGCGCGCTGATTGGTCGCGCGAACCTCGGCTGCAGTGCTTAGAGGGTAATCGCAAATTCGTCCGGTCCATTGCTATATACCTAGTAGGGTGCCCCTGTCTGTATACAGGGTGATTCCTGTGGGAGGAATGCATTCATCATTATTTTTATAATGGAAACACGTATTGTTTATTACAGAACTGGAAACAGCACATATTTATTTATCCGATAATATAATTTTTAGTATGGGTTGAATAACAAAAAAACGAAGAAAAATCCTTTTACAATTTTAAAATACTAAATGTAATGGTAATAAAATTTCTAAAAACAACTATAATAAATATTTAAATCGTGCATAGTTGGCTGCCTGTCAGTAGCCCTGTCAATAAATTTTTAATTGTTGTCAGCTGTAGTAATTTGTAATTAAGCCTGGTTAAACAATCCTTCAAGTTAGTTCTTGAAAGAAATTATTTTTGACCTTTATGTCAAAGTAGCGTATTTATGGTGTTTATTGAGAGAAAAATTAAGTAATTGTCTAACAAAGGGTCAAATTAACGAAACAAAAAATATTTTAACTTCTTAACATATTGGTTTGAAATAAATTTGCATAACCAAATAAAATAGTTACATTGCTTAATGCAACTCATGGTGATAATAATTTCGTAAAGAATATATAATTTTCTAAGGCACTTTTTCTTTTAACGATTATGTCAAAAGGTCTTGATTTTACATCTTTTAATTACTTTTTGTGGTGATATAAAACGTAAAATTTACCCTAGAAAAAATTTGCCACGAAATAGATACCTGTCAAAGTTATTGAAAATGTTTACAAGGAACTTCTTTATCCTCTTGGATTCTGTGAAGCCGCCAACGTTGTTCAATTAAAGTATTTAATTTAGCTGATTTTAAAGTGTTCATAACTTTAAAAATTTCAAAAGCATTTTCTTTTCTTTTTTACTTAATTTATACTTAAAATTATCATACTGCCTGTAAAAAAAATTATCTTCCGGTTTGAGGGTTTTTCCCAAAAGTTTATATATATATAAATAATTTCCAAAAATACGGTGCGTTTCTCCCAGAAACCTTAAAATACAACACGTCCAAGAAGTTGATGAGGAACGGGAAGCGAAAGAAATTAATTTGTTGGCATTAATTAATGAAAATCCAACTTTGTCAACACGTGCGCTTGCGGATGAGGTTGCTTAAGTACAAGAACGGTGAGGAGAATATTTAAAAAAAAATAAGTATCGTTCATACAAAGTTCAAAAACCCAAGAAATTTATCCTGAGGACGATATTAGGAGAATGGAGTTTTGTAAAAACATGATGAAAAAGGCAAATGAAAATAAAGATTTTATTCGAAACATTGTCTTTACTTATGAGTCCACATTTCCATTCTATGGTAGGTATAATCCCACTCACACCCGTTATTGGTCTCAGGAAAATTTACTAGGTTTTTTGAACTTAGAACTCAGCGTAAATGTCTGGAGCGGAACATGTTATTGGGCCATACTTCATTGATGGTAACTTAACTGGTCAAAAATATTTGGATCATTAGACTATTGGCAGGTCCTCGATTTAATGAAGTGTGGTTTCAATAAGATGGCTGTCCAGCACATAATACACGTTTAGTTTTGGATTATTTAAATAATAATTTTCCAAACCGTCTTATGGCCGGATTGAGAGCTACAATACCGTGGCCCGCTCGCTCTCCTGATCTGTCTCCTAACGATTATTTTCTTTGGGGTTATGCAAAATCCAAAATTTATGGTTTTCGGGATGATCGCGCTATGAATCTTGATGAATTGCGTGTAAAAATTCGCAATGTTTTTCAAACAATTACACCTGTGATGTTAAACAACGTTCGAAGAAGTTTCTATGATCGCTTAGGACATTGTTTAGCGGAAGGCGGTGGATTGTTTGAATACTTGTTTCATTAATTAATGTATTTAGTTTTTTTGTTTTTACTTAATTTTTTTATGTAGAATTATTTTTTTTTATTTTAAGTTGGGATTTTTTAGAATAACATGTTTTCTTTTCTTAGAATCGAAACAATAATTTTATTATTGTTTTGATTCAAAAAAACTCTGATAAGCAATACCGAATTTTATTTCCTACATGCGTAAATAATTATGAAAAACATGAAATACGGCAGTAGTTCCCAACACGTCCGTGGTTACAAAGTTACTGAGGATTGAACGAAAGCGCGCTGATTGGTCGCGCGAACCTCGGCTGCAGTGCTTAGAGGGTAATCGCAAATTCGTCCGGTCCATTGCTATATACCTAGTAGGGTGCCCCTGTCTGTAAACAGGGTGATTCCTGTGGGAGGAATGCATTCATCATTATTTTTATAATGGAAACACGTATTGTTTATTACAGAACTGGAAACAGCACATATTTATTTATCCGATAATATAATTTTTAGTATGGGTTGAATAACAAAAAAATGAAGAAAAACCCTTTTACAATTTTAAAATACTAAATGTAATGGTAATAAAATTTCTAAAAACAACTATAATAAATATTTAAATCGTGCATAGTTGGCTACCTGTCAGTAGCCCAGACAATAAATTTTTAATTGTTGTCAGCTGTCAGTAATTTGAAATTAAGCCTGGTTAAATAATCCTTCAAGTTAGTTCTTGAAAGAAATTACTTTTGACCTTTATGTCAAAGTAGCGTATTTATGGTGTTTATTGAGAGAAAAATTAAGTAATTGTCTAACAAAGGGTCAAATTAACGAAACAAAAAATATTTTAATTTCTTAACATAATGGTTTGAAATAAATTTGCATAACCAAATAAAATAGTTACATTGCTTAATGCAACTCATGGTGATAATAATTTCGTAAAGAATACATAATTTTCTAAGGCACTTTTTCCTTTAACGATTATGTCAAAAGGTCTTGATTTTACATCTTTTAATTACTTTTTGTGGTGATATAAAACGTAAAATTTACCCTAGAAAAAATTTGCCACGAAATAGATACCTGTCAAAGTTATTGAAAATGTTTACAAGGAACTTCTTTATCCTCTTGGATTCTGTGAAGCCGCCAACGTTGTTCAATTAAAGTATTTAATTTAGCTGATTTTAAAGTGTTCATTACTTTAAAAATTTCAAAAGCATTTTCTTTTCTTTTTTACTTAATTTATACTTAAAATTATCTTACTGCCTGTAAAAAAAATTATCTTCCGGTTTGAGGGTTTTTCCCAAAAGTTTATATATATATATATATATATATATATATATATATATATATATATATATATATATATATATATATATATATATATATATATATATATATATATATATATATATATATATATATATATATATAATATAGATATATATATATATATATATATATATATATATATATATATATATATATATATATATATATATATATATATATATATATATATATATATATATATATATATATATATATATATATATATATATATATATATATATATATATATATATATATATATATATATATATATATATATATATATATATATATATATATATATAAATATGTGTGTGTCTCGGCACCCTCATTTAATACATTACTTTATTCTATTTCGACTTACTTGCTTCATTTTCAACACAAAGCTTTAATGTGCAAGCCCATATTCCATTCAAGCAGACGCACCGATTGCAACCATCAAATTTTTCTTCGTTTGGAGTGCAGTTGTCAGCACTATCTAAAAAATAATAAAAACGATGGTATTTACATTATTATATTTCCTAATACAGAAAATAATCGGTACCCCAACAGGACCACACGTGATTGTCGATAATGGATTACACTTCTTAGCAATCAGGCGTCTGACATGTATCTATCTAGTATTATATAAGGTACCCTAAAAAAGGCAACTACATCAAGCTGTATTTCTTAAAATTAAAACAATCTTATAACATTTGGATTCTTGATGAAATTCCGCTCAAAAATTATGCCAAAAGTCTCAAAAAGAAGTTAAGAAGGGCCAAAATACAAGATCTAAAAAAATACGAAAACAAACTAAAGCCATATAAATTAAAATTAATAACACAGATCCACAAAAAAAAGTGGTGGGTGCTCGGTGTCGAGCTAAGATTTTCTGGTGAATTTTTTTCGCTGAACATAAATCTTAAGTAAAAATTGGGGCAGACAATCAAGAAAAACTTAAAAAAAACCTGCTACCACGAAATATTTGGACCACGACTATATAAACTATAAGAGATATAAAAAATTTAATCTAAGAAAAAATTAAGTTTTCCAAATTGTTCATATAAAAAGTTATTTAAACATTTTTGATAAGATAAATAATAAAGAAGATATAAATGAAAATGTAATTTTGACCAAAGATTTCGGTCCAAAATAGGATTTTTGTAATGTCGTATTTTTTTTGTCTTTGTTTTTTAATTATAAATCATTTACTTTATTTAGTTAAATCCCAACTCACTTAAAATCTGTGGAAAGAATCCAAAAATAAAAATTTGTTTTTTCCAGGGGACCTTGAAAAAATCCTGAAAATTCGGTTAGTTATAACTTAAAAAATATTGCATTAAAACCAAAAGGTTATAAAACTTAAAATAAAAATCTTGTAAAAATACATAGTTTATGTAATTTAAAGTTCCGTGTGTATCTTTAATAGTTTTTGAGATATTTACACTTTAAATTTAAAAAAAAATGTTAATATTTATAATCACGCCATTTCTCAATTTTTTGCCATTTGACCCCCCATTTTGAGTTTAGATTTGTGTTCAGTGGAAAAAAATACGCCAGAAAATATTAGTCCGACACCCAGCACATATTATTTTTTTTGTGGATCTGTGTAATTTGCGTTCTGGGGATGCAGAGCGACAATCATTTCTTGCCACTGGTACAGTTGTATTTATAAAAAGGCGTACAAGAATTAGAGCGAGAACAACCTTTGTCAGATTTGTGTCAAACTGGCTAATGTCAACAATTGTTCATTAGAGGTTATCATGTTCTAACTATGCTGAGCATTGGCGTAACCAATATATGTATATTTTGAAAGTGCATGGTGGCAATTTTTGACAAACTCAAAAATATAAAAATGCCACGTCACTTATCTAAAACTGCACAACCGCTGTGTTCACACATCGTCGTTGTGGTTGGGCCCAGTAAGATCTTTTGAAACATGCGCTAGTTGCTGGTTATCGGCAACTCTCTTGGCTGGCGTATGGAACGGGATCCGAAGCTAAGATGAACACAAGTCACTCAAGGTGTTAGCATACCGTGCTGATGAGTGAATGACATCCTGTGCCTTAAACAGGTGTCTCCAACGGTGCCTCTGAGATACAGGGAGACCTCTCAGAGTATCTAGCCTTACTGCGGTAATGCGGGGTTCTGCCGTGGTGGACTATTATTTCCCTAGCTCCAAACAGAAAGCGGACAGAACCGCTTTCATAGGAAAAAAGGGACAAAGGTTCGCTGACCGAAACGGATAAATCCGTTTCGAGAGGTGCCACTCAAGGTCACAAACAGACAAAGGTGCGCCGATCGAAACGGGTGAATCCGTTTCGTAAGGTGCCCCTGAAGTTACCGACGCCTGTTTCACGGGGAAGGGCTAATCCATCCCGAACAAATAGGTGTTTAGGAAGGGTTCCCTGAATCCAAACAGAAGGCGGACAGAACCGCCTTTATAGGAAAATGGGTTCCCTGGCTTTAAACAGAAAGCGGATAGGACCGTTTTCATAGGATAAGTCCGGAGATGCGGCCTCAGAAAGAACATCTGGTTCCTGTAACAAGGACCTGGTTACTACCCACGTCACTAGACCGGGAGAGGAGGGCATGATGGATCTAATCGTCTGCTCGTCATACTCTCCAGGAGACAGGGACACCAGAACACATCAGTACACATTGTGCTCGTGTCCGGTAGCGACACGAGTAAGAGGAGATGTAAGAACTCTCTCCCAATCTAGTATCGGATTCATTAGAAGTCCGATCCTATTGGGAGAAATATAAAAAGGTGTGAGCCACAATAGATCGAGCGGTCGCAGTGGAGGGCGTAAAAAGTCCACTCACTTTAAACCTACCCACCTACCTATCTGCAACTGAGAAAGCTGAAATATTGGTCAAAATTGAAGAAGGGTGGAAAATTTGTAAAGTTGCGGGATTTTTTCATAAAAATATAAAAACGATATTGAAAATTAAACAACGCTGGAAGCAAAAGGAATCGATAAAAAAAAAGTTGGTTCAGGTCGTCCCAGACTTACAACCCCAGAACAGGGCGTTTTTAGAATACCTAAGGGATAAATCCATTTGAAACAGCAAGAGATTCTGTTATTTATACAGATTTTCCAAGATCACAGTTTACGTCCAGCAAAACGGTCAGTAAATTAAAACTAAAAAACTGACCTGCAGCGAAAAAAAAACCCTCACTGCAGAACAGCAACAATCAAGGCTTATATTTGCGTAAAATTATACATACCGCGGCCCGGAATTTTGAAACATGGTCGTTTTTACAGACTTTCCACTGAACGTATAATAAATAATTCGTTAAATAATGGGTGTATAACATTAAAATAATTTCTAGCAGAGCTGGGTAGAAATCGAATCCAGGAATCTATTACCTTTTAAAAATAGAACCCGTTAATCAGATTCGCTTTATAATTTAAATTTTATATTAATAAAAAAATTTACAGCAAATATGTATCTAAATATCCTGAAACATACTTCAGCTGAATTATACGATGATGTTAGCCCAGTTAAATCAGTTAAATTTTTAGCAAGATGGTGCCCCAACACATAAGGCGCGATTCCCACTATACGTAACGTCACCGTCACGTCTCCGCACCGTCACCAAACCGAAAATATGACCTAAATTCATACTAGCTGAGCCGGCAACCGGCAAGCAGCACCCGCAGCAGTCAGTTTTCTGTCTGCCCGTAGAGTGTGACGTAGTGAAAATTTGAACATGAGTGAATTTACAAATGAAGAGCTTGGACTAATTGCGCTTATTTTGGACATGGAAACAGAAGAGCTTAAAGTAAAGAAGAAAAGGCAAATATGGGTGCATGATATATTTCTTAAAAGAAAAGGACGAGGGCGAATATCACACATTGTTTTCGGCATTAGAAGATGATGAATTAAAATTTTATAAATATTTTAGAATGTCTAAACAGCAGTTTTTCTATCTCTTGCATAAAATTGAAGGCAGAATAACAAAGAAAAACACTAAGTTTCGTGAAGCAATTAGCGCTATTGAAAAGCTGATGGTCTGCATACGGTAAGAAAAAATATATATTTCTTTAATTTTATTATTTTTATTGATAACAAAAGATTATAATTATATCAAATAGTACAAATAGATTATATAAATTTAGACAAATTATTGTTGCTCATCTGGTAAAAAAATTCGGATATAATTCTGAAGGGATGCGGTTCCTGATTGGAGTGATTGGGACAATGAAGGAGGCGACAATACTTCATAAGACTCTGACGGGGATGGCATGGGAGTCGGCGTCGGCGTCGGCTGTTGGATAGATACATGTGAAAACGACGGCGATCCAGAAAAGTTTGGTAATTGCTGCATTTGAGCTAGTTCCAGCTCTGATACAACATTGAGTACTCTTGTTTTAGCAATGTTCTGATAGTACGGAGAAAAAGTTTTCACCGTTCCAGCAAGGCTATTAAAAAAGCATCAATTGGATCGCATAGAGGCTGTGGTTTTTCTTTGTTTGATAATAAGTATTGCATTAGGGCTGCTGATGCTGTTTCTGATTCAGTGCGTGTCTCTTTGCGATACTTACGCGCAGTTGGTGTTAAGACACGAGAAGCTGGCTTGCTAGCTTGGGTTTCTTCTGTGTTTAAAAGTTTGGGTCTTTTTATTGGCTTTGCAGATTCATTGAGACTAGAATTAACAGAAACGTCTTCCTTCAAAATTTCATTTAATTGTGAGTCGTCTGTATTTTCTGGCGTTTCATCTATCTGAGATTCGCTAAGCGGTATATTACTTTGTGTTTCTCGTTCTTTTTACAAAGGGCAATAGAAATGTCATAATTTCTTCATATTTCCATAATGGTAACTGAATTTCGAGCTTGACCGCTTTTGGTTTTCTTTTATTGAGTGCTCTTCTCCACTGATCTCTTAGTGATACCCATTTCGACTTGCTTTCCGGGCCTAAAAAATCGAACAATAATATAAATTACCGATATACCGGGTAAAATTGTGATAGCCTTTCGGCTGCTTATTTCATTTTGTTTTAACTAATCCAAATGAAATTTCAGTAGTGTCAAGAACTAAATTGTAATTTGACTTACCGGGAGTCAAACAAACTTGCTATTTTCTGAAGAAAAATATTTTATTTTTATATGACACAGTTAAAACCCATTTAAATCGGTTAAAATAAAATAATAGTAGACCGAAAGCGATTTCAGTTACACCCGGTATAGTTTATCTACGCACAGCTAGTAAGTGTCAAATAAAGTTTCTGTTTGCAACATTTTCGATATAAAAAGATAAATTTAAGTTTCAAATTATAAATGATTTTGCTAATGTCATAATATAGAATTCAATTTCAATAATAAAATATAATTATGTTTTTATTTGTTTCAGATTTCTGGCAACGGGAGACTCATTTCTTACATTATCATTTAGTTTTCGGATAGGACATTCTACAATACACAAAATAGTTAAGGAAGTGTGCACTGCTATAATTGAAAGTTGATGCCCGGGTAATGCCAAAACCAAGAACCCAAGATTGGCAGAGAATAGCTGAAGAATTTTGGACTTCCTGGAACTTTCCAAACTGCTTAGTGCTATAGACGGGAAACATTTTACAATTTTTGCTCCACCAAATAGTGGCTCGCAATTTCGTAGTTATAAAAAAGACTTTTTCAATTATTTTGTTAGCCGTCGTTGATGCCAACTTAAGTTTATAGCAATAGATGGGGGATCATATGGAAAAAAAAGTGATGGTGGAATATTGGCAAACCCAAATTTTGGAAAAGCTTTAGAAAAAATGATATAAACATACCACCCGATACAGTTTTCCCAAATACTAATACACTTTGCACCATATGTACTGGTAGGAGATGAGGCATTCCCCTTGAAACCATTTATTACGACCATATTCCGGCAGTGCCACCTCTGGAGATATTGAAAAACAAATATTTAATTATCGGCTCCCCTCGGGTAGGCGAGTCTCTGAAAATGCGTTTGGTCACCTAGCTCACAAATGGAGGCTATTTTTTCGATTTTAGAATGCACTACCGGAAAAAAATTGATTTATACATTTTAACAACTTGTATTTTACATAATTATATCAAAACATAGATGTTAATTTTTTAATATTAAAAACGGATACCAATTTCGCAGAGCCTAGAAGTGAACAATATTTAGAAATTTTTCCTCGGCAAGGTGGTAATGCCCAACAAGACGCATTTAATGTTCGTGAAAATTACAAAGTTTTTTTTAATTCTGCTTCTGGAGGAATTCGTGGCAACAAAACCAATTCTTATAAAATAAGTTTTCAGATTTTTGTGTTTAGTTGAGCTATAATATAAATAAAAATCAAACTTACCCGTTTTGTTTAATTTTTTCCCCAACTTCCTCCATATTTTTTCCTTATAGATGTTGTTACAATAATTTTTTGAAGCCATGTTATAGAGGTTTTCATATTTTTACTTTTCTATTAAAAGTTCGTTTTTGTCAAGGCTTTCTTCATCACTCATAGTTAATAATTTTACTTTTACAAAAAGCAGATTTTTTCCCAAACTTTAATATTAAACGTGCGTAAACAGACACGTCAACCAATGCACACTATAACAGTCTACCCACCCACAAGACCGACATAAAATATTCTTCGCTGCAATCGCCGACGGAGGTGACGGCGACGGGAAGTGAACGTGACTGATGGTGGATTATGTTCATTCCTTGCAATATAAGAATTTTATCGTGACGGCGACGGTTGCGGAGACGTGACGGTGACGTTACTATAGTGGGAATCGGCAAGCACAAATATTAAACTCATATTTGGATGATAATTTTCCAGGTTATTGAATTGGCACTTATGACCCTATATCACCAGATGAATTAATCAACTCTGTTTTTTGGGTTATTTTAAAAATAAAATGTGCATTTATTGATATTAATGGACGGCCTTCCAAAATTCTAAATTCTTGTTCTTGGAATTTCCAAGTTCTTGAATGGTATAATGTTGGGTAGGATATCCTAACATTATACAATTTAAGAACTTGGAAATTCAAAGATTAAGAATTTAGAATTTTGGAAGGCCGTCTATTAAAATTAATAAATGCACTACGCAAAACTAGAGCAGTGTGTCATAAATGCGTACAACATAATGGATTGCACTTTCAACTATATCTTTAACAGCTAAATAAGTGACCAGTTTTCGCATACTATTTTTGTTAGGTTAGAATCTAAATATGATTTAAAATTTAATAGTAATAAAAGTTGACTTTTTTTGTAATTTAAAAAAGGTTATTTAATTTATATCTATATAATTTTTTTAATAGATAGCGGACATTGTAGAAGTTAAAAGAGATTTCTAAAAATAATACTTTAGCTGATATCATATAGACACGGCTTACTACGCATAATTTTTAAATATCGATCTATGGACTAAAAATGTAAAAAACAACTATTATACATTTTTAAAAAGCTTTCATCCGATATAATATAATGACTTAAAAACATTTGTTTTATTAGAAAAATAATATCCTAAAAAATATTAAATTTATAAAAAATCTAATCATATCAGAGGATTCTATGTAAATATGCCTACTTATAAAAAAAATCCGCCCTGTATGTTGAAAACAAAGGGAGTCATAATATAAATTATTTTATTATTTTGACGTTTAAAGTGACACTTTTTAAAACTCATTGGCGCTGTAAAATATCTTACTTTTTACAACTAGGTACGAAAAGTAAAACTCTACAATAGTTATTTGTGCAACCAGTGGGGAAAAGCACTATTTTT
>JAHBCN010012118.1:0-27299 GCA_019359885.1 Listronotus oregonensis
TGTGCAACGGCGCGGCGCGTAGAAACTATATCCGCGCTGTCCCATCAACCGTCGTCGTCTCATCAATCTCCTTCCAAGCGAATTTCATGTTTCGTTGTGGTTTGCGCCGTATTAATTTCGATTGTTTTGCTTTGTGTGATTATATTTTGTAGTTTTTTGAATTGATAAAAACCTTTTTATTTTAGTGATTGGTGTTTATTATAATTTTGTGTTTATTGTTTGTTACTTATAAATAGTAACAAAATGCCTAGAGGTTGCATGGTTTTTGTCTTGCAAAACTAAGGGTAACATAAGCGGCATTTTTTACTTTATGTACGTATTTCTTATATTTAAATTAGGTGCTTCTAATAAGAGCAACGAATACATATTAATATATCAATTATAAATAATAGAAAATGAAAATTTCATAGGAAATAGCAGTGAGAAAAGTAAGGCAATCTTAACTCTCTTTTAGATGAAAACCACAATGTTTGTGTATTTGGTGGATCATTAAAAAAAAATAAGGTTTACATTTGAATACTCTTATTTCATTTAATAATTTAGTACATTCTTTTAAAATATCAAAATTATCAATTACTGGGCAGCCCAGACAAATTTTAAAATATACAGGTCCCTCTAATTGAATAAAATTTAGTACAATTTTATGTTAAAGTTTCTTTTTGCTTTTTCTGATTTGTTTAAAAGAATCTCTTATGTAAAAATTCTATACTTCTTGTTAAATTTGTTTATGTTACCTGCTTGAGGTGCACTATTTTATTGTACTTTTATACAAATTATAAATTTATAAAATATTGTATGACTCTAAAACACAAATAACCAGTTCAAATTATGGCAAGTTTTTATTTTTCTTGACCTTTGCCGATTTCGATTATTTTTTGCATACACAGGCGCTGGTTACAAATCTAAAGTTACTTTTTCGACGTTTTATTTTTCAGATATCAATCCTTAAATACGACAATTAGATTAAATTCATTTACACTATCTTGCCCTTCTTTTATCACAAAATAGGTACATGAAACAATCATACAATGTTTTAAATTTGTTTTAAAAAATCGTGTTTTCATTTATTTTACGAAGATTTTGGTAAAAATACAAAACTCCCAAAAATATTCACTATTTAAATAGAAGGCTGTAAAGTGGCGCCATCTATTCTTTTCATTTTAATCAGATGATATAAAATCCAATATTACACAATAATTTTAACTAAAGATCGTTTAATAACCAACAATTTTGTGCAAAAAATAAAAAAGAAACAGTGAATGTATAGGTAGTTTGAATTTGACATTTGATGATGTCAACTTTATAGATAGTAACAAAAGAGTTATGGAAGTCCGGACCTGACCTACTATTCATTGCGCAAACTCCGCGGGCTGATTCCCTATTCCGCTGCCCTGCACGCCCAGAAAATTTTGTTCTACAGCATTGACCTTCATATACCTTCAAACTTTCTTGACTAACCCTCATTGGAGATTAACTAGACTAGAATTCTCCCGTGCTTAGCTTATGTGTGGAAGCTGTTTTGGATTATATTAAAATTAAATATTGTTTTTATTTTATCCACTTTAAATACCACCTGCTCTTCATCCTAAACGTAAACTGCATTATGCAAAATAAGAACTGCCTCGACAAAAACAAGTATAGAAAAATATTTATATTTTTAGACATGCACTGTAATTTAAAGGTCAAATTTATTTTCAATAAGAACTGTTTACTTCATTTATTGATTGTCAGTTTAAAATTTTAGCTAGCAACGTTGTTTATTTTAATCATGGATATTTTTTAAAAATATGTATTTTAAATTTTTAATATAATCATTAGTCACATCATCAAGATAATTTCTTTAACTTATATCCCAAATTTTGGTTTTTATACTTTTTGGTATTTTAAATGAAATAATTTTCAAATTCACTAAAAATATATTACCGAAATAAATCTGAAACATTAAACAACTTTAAATTATTATTGCATGTTTGTAAAATATACCTTCATATTTGTATCTATATCTATTTTAAGCTTTTATAGTTTATAGAAAATGATCTTAAATGACCTTCAAGCACGTCTATCCTGAAATTCTATCCGCAAATTGTCAGTAGCCACTTCCAAAGCGATAGGTATTATTTTGTGACTTTCTTCGTTGTTCGCTGATACAGCTATCACGGAAGAAGAGCAAAAATGTATCATAGGTTTTGGAATTACTATTTACCCTATCCTTTACTTATATGGAATTTTCTTGCAATAAAAATATTCATTATCTTATAATCTTTAACGTTATGATTTGAATACTTTACAACTTTTTATTTATAATTTTATTATTTCCTTTGTTTTAAAAATTTGCTAAGAACTCTTGGGGAATTTATAATGGAGCAATACACCATAGAACAAAGGAGAAAAATCATCGACTTTTTTAAACGGAATGTCAGTTATTCTAACGCAGCGTGCGTATCGCCGAAATTTTAATATGCAGGTTGGACCCTCAGCGCCAACAATTATTAGCTTGATTGCTAATCTTCAGCACAAGGTTAGAAACCGTTTTGGTGCAGGAAGACCATATACAGCGCGCACCGGCGAAAATATTGAACGTGTATGGGAAAGCGTAGAAGAGAGTCCTCAAACATTAACAAGGAGACGATCGGCACAACTTGGGTTATCAAAGAGGTTTCTTTAAAGAATTTTGGCCACATTGCACATACTTCCTTATAAAGTCCAGTTGGAGCAAGAACTAAGGCTGACAGACTACCAGCAACGGCTTGATTATGCTGTTGCGTTACAGAAAGAAGCCAGAGACAATAGCGATTTTATTTGCAATTTAATAATGATCTATGAAGGACATTTTTATTTAAATGAGTTGGTCAAAACAGTAGGATTTGGGCTACGGAGAATCCAAGAGTGGTTCATCAGCGAACGCTGCAGCCACCTAAATGTACTGTTTGGTACAGTGTATTATCCAAAAGGATCACTGGACCATATTTCTTCGAGAATGAAGTCGGTGCGGCAGTTTCCATTAATGCTGTCCACTACCAAAACATGTTAGAACCTTTTTTAAGATCAAACCAACCTAAAATATGATTTTAACAAGATGGTTCCATAGCTCACACTGCAAGGGACACAATGGTTCTGTTTCGGGAGATCTTCGGTGGTAACATTATTTCGCGCGGAAGCGATTTAATTTGGCCACCGCGCTCGCCATTTTAACCGCTCCAAACGTTTTTCTTTGGGGCTTTTTAAAAGAAAGAGTCTGAGTTATTTGCAAAAAGTTTTTGTAAAATTTAAAATCTCCTTTAAAATGCGATATTACGGCCTGTTTTACGGTTTTCTAAGTAAAAATTTGCAGTATTTGGCATTTTTCCTTACTTTGTGTAGTAGTTTTGGTAGGTTATACATACCAAATGTTAAACAGGTCAGTCGTAAAATAGGCGACTTTTAAAATGAATATCTCAAAATTACTTGACATAACTTTTCATTTTTTTTTTTTTCATTTAAGTAGAATATCTATGTAAATTTACATACTTTTCATAACCTTATGTGGAAGGAGACTAAAGTTATTATATGTGGAAAAATAGGTAAAAGCATTTCGTGTACAATACACATAAGTGCCGTAGACCGGAACTTGGCCTGGCGCACTATATAATATTGTTCAGTATCATTTTTGCATCATTGGATTGGTTCTGTTTAACAGGGAGGTTTGTAATTTTGTCAACTGGACCTAGATGGAGTTTAGAGGATCGGTAACCTCTCTTCAGGCGAAAAAATTAAATATTATATTATTCTTATATAGTAATTTTTAACTGTTCTTTGTATGTTAATAACTGCACTTAATGGTATGTTGTTTGTATACCTTTATCGTGTTTTATGACTGTAATTTTGAATTTTGAAGAACCCCTTAGGTCAGGTGTCTTTCGAGCCAGGTGGGGCTCTCAGGCCAGATCAGCCCTTTCGGCCAAGCGGGCTACTCAGGCGGGTCCCTTGAGCCGGGCGGGCCGCTTGGGCCTGATAAGTCTGTCGGGCCGCACGGAACCTTTAGCCAGGGGGCTTCTCGAGCCGGGTGAAACATCGGACCGGGCGGACCTCCCGGGCTTTTTGAGCCAGGCGGGCCGCTAGGAACGGGCCAATATTTTATTGCAAAGTAGGATGCCCTTACCCCAATACCCTTATAGCTTATGTACTTACTACATGCTATTCCCATTGTTACTAGTTTTTCATAAAATTTAATCAGTTAGATAATTTAACCATCAGGTAAATTCCTGCTGTGTATTTTTTATGAATTTAGCAAGCTGGGAAGAAAGTATACATCTAGAAAAGATTACCTGGTAGGTAATATATTTTAAATTCTTGCAGTTTTACCTATCTGATTTTTTTCGGCTATGTAAAATCGAAAAATATATTATTTTTAAAGCAAAAATCTAAAACAGTCAAACGTAAATAAACAGATCATCTTACGGCTCCAAATTTAATAACAGATCACTAGTATTTACTAACATAGTTGCCAACGTGACATAATTTGTGTCCCAAATATAGCGTTAATCTGTTAACAATCATACAAAAAATCTTGCATTGTTTTTCACATAGTTTCTTAATCTTATTCGCATAACTTTTACCTTTAGTAATTTCGTCAGTCATACCTTCGACCATGACATATTAACAATAAATACTTAAAAACAATAATATCTACGTCACTGCCAAATCGTAATAATTTATATACCAATAAAGATTTATTAACTTTCGCCTACCAAACATAAATATAAATTAATCTAAAATAATACCCTGACACTGTAACTAACTATTCAAAATAGTAGTGTAAATACGTCTTGTTTTCGTTTATAAGTATTATTAAGTTCATTAAGGATACTTTCATGTCATGACCTGTTATTACTTTTAATAGGTCTGTCGCCTTTGCTAAGGTTCGTTATTAAAATCTAACAAATAACTTTATTATTAGAAAAAAATAGGTTTACAACCTGTTTTTACCATGCTTATTCGTATCCATAAATACCCTAAATTTTAAAACATCTCTTTCTAAACAATGATCACAAATTAAGGCAAGTTTACGATGGTTTGTCGAAAACAAATCGAATTGTAAAAACAAAGACGTATGTAAGACGTATTTGAATTAATAGCTACGCCATGTTCGACAGCAAAAAACACTTTTTTTGCTGTCGAAGTCGTTAAACCAAAAATCTTATAAAATTAAACCTTTACAGGGTTAGTAGAAAAAACCGGAACGGTCAATTATCTCAGCAACCATCAAACATAAATTGACCAAATTTGAGAAGGGGTAACTGGATATGATAAATTCAAAAATTGTACTAGCAACGTTGCCAAATTTATAGTTTTTGAGGTGAGGGAATTTTCAAATTTTAAATGGAATACCCCAATTTTTATTTTTGCAATCGATTGCCCATATTAATCTTATTATGACCTGATATTATTGTTTTTTTATACCTGACAATTTCGGAGATATGGCCTTTTTTTCGAAATAAATAAGAAACGATAAGTTAGCCAATTATCTTGAAAGCTAACCAAAAATGGTTAAAATTAAAGGAGGGTAACTGGGCATTCAAAATTAAAAAATTGGTTTGGATGTTCCAAGTTACTAGTTTTTAAAAAAGTCAAGAAAATGGAATAAGGAAAATTTAATTATTAAACAAGTAATTATTAATAACAATATGGAATAAAAAACAACAACAAAGTACTTATCTACTTAATCAGGTGCTCAAAATGACTGCCATCGTTGGCTAAACAAAATCCGAGGCGATCATAAAATTCTGCCAAAGTGTTCGATAACATGCCTGACAATTTGTGCACTTCATCCAAAATTTTTTTCCTCAGTTCTTCTAAATCGTTGGGCCGATCTTTATAAACTCTGCACTTTGTGCCCAAAAGAAGAAACTAGTGGAGTTTGGGCTGGGGATCGAGCTGGCCATTCCAGAGTGCCCGTCTTCCAATCCATCTTTCTGGAAATCGGATATTTAAAAAACTCGATGACCCTCTGGAGAAATGAGCTGGAGCTCCATCGTGCTGGTACCAAATGTCATCGATGTTTTCATTTAAATTCCTAATTTGGGCATTATGTTGTCTAAGCGATCAAGATTTTTTGTCCCCAAATTGCCGTCTTGAAAAATGGACCAATGATGTGGTTCCCAAAATTCCCCCAAACATTAACTTTTTCCGGGTACTGAGTGTGAAGTTCCGATATCCAGCGAGGATTGTCTCTACTCCAGAATCTACAATTGTGACGGTTCCTTGTCCATTAAGGCAAAAGGTTGCTTCATCGCTAAACAAAATTTTTTTGGTGGAAATTAGGATTGTTATTTATCTTTTCCATAATAGTTTCTGCAAACTGGGCTCAGACCGGATCATCTTCTTGCAACATGAAGGTAAGTATTGTAGGGTTAATTTTTCTTCGCACAAAAATTTCACTGATTTCTGACTTATTTGCGAATTAAGGGCAATTGTGGTACTTGTCTTAGGGTTTTCTTCGAGTTCCAAAAGAACATTTAACTTTTCTCATCATTAGTAGCAGTTTTCGGTCTCCACCAGGTTTTCTTTTCACTCCCCGGTTTCAAGAAATTTTGTTACGTCCTGCAGACAGTAGATTTTTTTATCTGTTTTTCGGATAGAGCGCATTAAACAAATTGCAAACTTTTGATAAGATCTTTGTTTATCCCCAATCCTCGAAAATAAAATTTCGATTCGCTGCTTTTCGGTAAATACAAAGGCCATAATAACGCACGCAATATTTGCTACAATTCGTAAAAATTTTCAATTATTGTGTCAGATCTAATTGTTTTGGAATATCTTCTGAGGTTTCCATGACAAAAACAAATGAATAGCACGCCTTCTCGATTAATAATTTTGAAAGGCAAATCACACGCCTTCTTGATTATTTTGAAAAACAAGCCAACTCATTTCTTTAAGATTCAAGTGAAAGGAGTGAAAATTTTATCACACCACATCAATTTAAGGGTTATGTTAATTTTTACAATAAAATGCTATGTCTTGTGTTTTTTCCTAAAAATGCAGGTTTGTTATCTCAAGAATCAGCAAGAATAAAAATCGGTAACTTGATATCATACTAACGTTGACAGGAGCAATCGGCGGCACTAATAAAACTATTATTTTTAAAATTCCCAGAGTAAAAATAAACTTGGAACGTTGAAATAATAATTTTTTTATTTGGTATGTCCCGTTACTCTCCTACTAATTTTGAGCAACTTTGGTTGGACTGTATTCTAATTTATTTCGAAAAAAGCGGAGGCCATATTCCGAAATTGTATATAAAAACAATAATATGGTCAAAAAAAAGATTAATATGGGCAATCGATTGAAAAAAATAAAAATTAGGGTATTCCATTTAAAATTTGAAAATTCCCTCACCTACAGAAAAACATAAATTTGGCAACGTTGCTAGTACAATTTTGAATTTATCATATCCAGTTACCCCTTCGTACCAAATTTGGTCAATTTATGTTTGATGGTTGCTGAGATAATTGACCGTTCCGGTTTTTTCTACTAACCCTGTATAAACAAGTTAACAGCGGTACTCTCCGCAAAACTAGTGATGAGCGAGAAGTTTGGTCTTGGTCTTACAAGACCAAGACCAAGACCGGGTTCAAGACCAACACCAAGACCGAGGGTGCTAGGCTACGCGAGACTAAGACCGATCTGCAAGACTCTTGCACTTCTGCGGCTTTTTCTTTTAATATCATATTATTCAATTTTTATATTCAACATACAGAGGTATTGCATACAGACATAACTGCAAAAAAAGGCGATTATGAGTAACAGGTTTCTTAAATAAAATAATAATTAAATCGATCACTTTGTTCTTCTATAAAGTTTTCTAACAACGATTACTAGTAATTTCAATACCATGTTTCAAAAATAATAAGATTGTGATTAAATAGTCCTACAAACCTCGATACCTCCGAAACCATTTACGACAGAGAATTTTTTTTTAATTAGTTATCTAGTGATGCTACTAACAGGGTGGATCAAAAATTTCCAAAATCCAGAAAAACATTAATTTTGTTCTACACTGTAAGAAGTGGCACCATTAGATTGCTTCTTAAAACTAAAATATAAATGTAAAAGAGATGGATTAATAAAAATGTATTTTTATGTCATATATAAATACTTCCTTTATAAATAGATTTTAAATATTACTTCCGGTTTAGAGGGATAAGTCAAAACAATGCCAAAAGAATAATATTAATGTCATTTTTGTCATAACCGAAAATGATATTTAAAAACCATCTACGTTGACATTGTTCCTATATGACAGTTCAACAGTTTCCAGCATAATATACAGGGTGGTGATTTTTTACATGGACTTTTCGTCATAAATTTCTTATTTTAGGTAAAAATTCTTCTTCAAAAAATTTTGAAATATAATAACAGATTTTACACCTTAGTACTGATTCGCCATTGATCCAACTGGAGCGCGCGCGTTTTGATATATTTGAGATATTATATATGGAGTATTCCAAAAAGTTAAAATTACTGCTGCTGTCATTATTATCAATCATTTAAATAAAAGAAGACGAAACAAACAACGTGTGCATTGGGTAACACCGATGCTCAAAAATAGATCAATTTATAGTATTTTTTCTCTTCTATACGAAGACAATAAAGAAGTAATTTTCAATTTTACAGAAGAGAGAATTTTAAGAAATATTAGTTCAAGCATCATGCTTTTTATTTTTTATGTGATAGTTATTACTTTTGGGATCCACCATTCCGATTTTTGACGATAGAGTTCACTCAATTTTTTAATAGCCTCATGTGTTCATTCAATTGTGGAACTAATTTTTAATTCAACTTAAACACAATTAAATGAACAGCGTAAATATTTTCCCGTCCAAACGAAACGCGCAGAAACATTTGCTTTTCTTTGATGTACCGACTCTTGCCGGATCGTGTTCGCTCATGTACAGGGTAGCGCAAAACAGACGACAGTAAAAGGCACAACCCGGCATTGTAGTGATTGGTCGAGATATATCGAGTCCTGATTGGCCAGCCAAGTTCAAGTTATTGGCGCGTTATTTGACGTTTTTTGGTTATGCTATGTTATGTTTTCTTTCTTTTCACATTGACAACAAACCTTGGATCTTAGACAAGGAAAGAGCCTTAGACCAACAAACGAACAAACATATTTTACATATTTTTGTTTTGCTGTTTGAAACTTTTGAAAGAGATTATTATACAAACCTGTTCGTTAGAACATATTGTTTAAATAGTAAAGACGTTGTTTTAGCAAGGAATCATGGATTCATCCTTTTGTGTTGCATCCTCTTTAAAAAATTTAAAAATTATCGGTGAAAGCAAAAGATTTAAAAATGTGGGATTAAGAAATCGTCATATCACAAGATTCCATAAAATAGAGGTGTTGAATCCCAAAATTAGTTATATTATTTGTCCATTATGTGAGGAAGAAACTGATTGTAAAAGTCATGAGGGATTACGAAAACATTTTGCAGGAAATCACCAGATGAGTATTGAGTTAATGACTTTTGAATTTTCTAGCAAACAAGAATACGATACATGGAAAGAGGATACAAGCCCAACTATAAAACAAGGACGGAGAAATCTGGTGGGACAATTAAAATTAAAGGAGTGTGTCCCTCCAGGTTGATTTGCAAATTATACATTGATGGGCAAGTTTCAGTAAGTTATTGGAAAACATACGCTGGACATGAACAAGAATTAAGAAGCAAACATCTCTCGAAGTCAGAAGAAAAAATGGTGAAATAGAAGCTGCAGTCTGGAGTGCCACCAAACAGAATTTTGGAGGATTCACGAAAGTTGGAAGCACCAAAACTGGAAAGATTGGCTGTCTTAACAAGTCAAGACATTACAAATTGTCACGAAAATATAACATTCAGAAGAAACAAGATCAGAATAATATGATAGCAATGTCAAATGCAAATAACTATCAAGACCGAATTATAACAAAAGCCCACAAAAAGGCAGTATTATTTAAGAACCAAGTGGATGTGAAGGCGGATTCTCAAGTATACGGACAGTTTAAGGTTACATCATTCAGAGATCCAAACAAATTATATAATGTAAATGCAAAGCAAGTATGTGAAAATGAATGTAAGACACTGGATTGCAGAGTATGCAAAATTTGTATTCATCGCTACCAGTGTGAGTGTGCCGAATATGTGGTGAGGAATACCTTGTGTAAGCATGTGCACTTGGTAAGAATGTATGAGGAGCGAATGGGTACTAACTCTGTTTTAGATAAAGTTGCCAAGTCTTTGGGAGAAATTTCAAATATCAAACCACAGCACGAACAGGAAATTAATGAGTTTATCAGAGAGAAGGTAGAAGAGACAAATCATGCAAAGGATGGGGTTCAGGCACAAAGCAAACGAAGCCTTCAATGGGAAAACTTACAAAACTTTGTAGAAAGACTACATGACGAGAATTTTACTGAGTTTATGAAGGACATCCAAGGAACTGTGCCTAAATTTCAAGAGAAGATAAATAAAACTACACAGAAGCGAAAAATGGAGAAACAGGAGTATTTTCCTTCCAAAAAAACCCAAAAGTGAAAATATAAAACTATCCAGCAATGTTTATAATCCTATATAATCCCACAATATACCTATTTTATTATTTGTATCTTGCTGTTATATCTGTATTGAATTTTTATTTTAGCTTTATTAGGATTAGTTTATTCGTAAAATGTTGAAAATTGTTTAAAATAATTTATAAATTAAATAAAAATGAACTAAATATGGGACATTAACATATTTAAGATTATTATAAGTTTATTTTTGTTAAATATATCCATGGTAGAATTATTTGTGACAATATTTATATATAATATATAAGTTAATCTTTTTGAATACTGCCTATAATATTAACCACAGATATGTGTTTTAAATTTTGAGAACGGGATGTACTGGGTCCTAGGCGAGGTTTAGAGGGGTTTACCTCCGCCATTGCACCAAATGAACGCCCCCTCCTTTGATTTTCCGAATTTTTAATAAAGCCAATTATTTTTAAACCTAACTATCTGGTGTTTTATCTAATTTATATTTAAACAAATACAGAAAAAGCAAAAAGGAACTTAAAAATAAAATTGTACTTTCTTTTATTCAATTAAAGGGACCTGTATAAATTAAAATTTGCCTGGTCTGCCCAGTAATTAATAATTTTGATCCTATAAAAGAATGTACTAAATTATTAAATGAAATAAAAGTACCTAAATGTAAACCTTATTTCTTTTTAATAATCCACAGAAATACACAAACATTGTGGAAATCATTTAAAATATTGTTAAGATTGCCTTGCTTTTCTCACTGCTATTTCCTATGAAATTTTCATTTTCTTTTATTCATAATTGATATATTATTATTATTTATTCGGTTACCTAACGTTACGTCTCATAAGAAGCACCTTATTTAAATATAAGAAATACTAACCCAAAGTAAAAAATGCCGGGTATGTTATCCTTGGATTTGCAAGACAAAACCATACAACCTCTAGTCATTTTGTTACGATATTATAAGTAACAAACAATAAACACAAAATTATAGTCACAATTTAATAAACACTAATCACTAAAATAAGAAGGTTTTTATCAATCCAAAAAACTTCTGCAACCACAAAATATAATCACACAAAGCAAAACAATCGAAACTAATACGGCTCATAAAGTATAATGTGTTGCCTAACTACACACTGATTTATCAGTGTGTAAAGTAGCAACATTAAATAATTTTGTGGAATTTCGTTACTGCGCAGAATCGGCAGGGCCAACTCTGACAGTTAATTTCATACTGGGCTGGACATTTTTTGATCGAATGGGCCATAGCATTGGGCTTCCATACACCTTTAAACTTCCTTGGGCGCGGCGCGGTGCGCGCGTTTGGTCCGGAGCTACCTTTATAATGCCCTGTTTCTGATAATGCACTGCGCGACGCAACGCTGTGGGTCTGTACGCTAACCTGCGCTGATTCGTGCCGTTTTGCGCTACCCTGTACAAGAGCGAACACGATCCGGCAAGTGTCGGTACATCAAAGAAAAGCAAATGTTTCTGCGCGTTTTGTTTGGACAGGAAAACATTTACACTGTTCATTTGATTGTTTTTAAGTTTCGAGGTAAATTAAAAACTAGTTCTACAATTAAATGAACACATGAGGCTATTGAAAAATTGAGTTAAATCTATAGTTAAAAATCGGAATTGTAAGATCCCAAAAATAATAACTATTACATAGAAAATAAAAAGCATGATGGCTTGGTGTAATATTTCTTCCGAAAAGGGAATAGATGACGACGCTGTAAAATCGAGAATTACGTTGTCTTCGCATAGAAGAGAAAAAATACTATAAACTGATCCATTTTAAGCATCGGTGTTACCCAATGCCGACGTTGTTTGTTTCGTCTTCTTTTATTTAAATGATTGATAATAATGACAGCAGCAGCAATTTTAAGGTTTTGGAATACTCCATATCTTATTAATACCGAATCGCGCGCTCGCGCCAGTTGGAACAATGGCGAATCAGTATTTTTCTTTGCGATGTTCTGCGCCGCTCTGCGACAAAACTACGGAAGCCGCGCGGTTTGACGCGGTATTTTTTGGCACAGATCAGCGCAGAGCGGAGCAGCGCGTTTGTTCTGGAGCCACCTTTAGCTTAGCTATGAACAGTACTTGGCATCTATTAGTCGGAGGGGTGGACAGCTACCTTGACTAACCTGTGAGATACAAAGCTACAATTTTGTTTATGGTTTATTTATATTAATAGGTAAATAAAAAAAATCAATGTCTGGCAAGGTTGACGCGATTGCAAAACTGTTTTCTCAGGCCTGAAACTGTTAATTTTTTTATAAACCTAAGATACTTTTCACATTATTTTTTATTAGGAAAAAACTACTCACGCTAAGATTTTAAACGTCGTAAAAATTCAAATTGCTAGTGCAAATACTTTCGAAGATACGCATTTCTGAAGTTTACATTACAGGTGTCAAATTGAATCTAAAATATTCGTTTTATTTATAAAACAAAATAAAAAAAATACAATTTATTAGACTGTTTAAATACCTACCAAAAGCTTTCCTACGATTTTTTTCTACTTTTTCTGGGCGCCATTAATTTTTATATTTTTAAATATCCACTTTTATTGCCTTTTAAATGATGTATAACAAGTTGCCCTTGCAGCTCCAAAATTCCGAAATATTAGAGAAAAATATTTTATACCATGGTAGGGTTTGTTTTTTTTATTTTTTCACATTTAAATGCCATTTTGTTTTCTCATGGCCTTTATGAATAAAAAAACAAGATATTAAAAAACTGTATTACAAAAATGAAACAGAGTGAAATCATAGGAAATGTATCAGAATATGGATCCCAAAAGACGACCACTTCATCGAACTTTTTTTAGAATATGGGACCAATATCTTGCTGAGTTTGGTTCATTTCAAAAACCAAGACAAAAATATGGCGATAAAATGGATGAGAAGACAACAGAAAACGTAGTCAGTTAGGTAATAGGTCGAAAACGACTAAAGATAGGTATAGGAAAGTATAACACAAAACTAATCAAAACGCAATAGCGAAGCAAAAAATGCAATAATATACAAGGTGTCTTATTTAAAATATCAAACTTTATTTTACTTTTGCTATAAGCGGCAACGTTGCGTTGTGAAAAATATTTTAGATCGATAGAGCAGAGCCAATTACCCATGTTGCCAAATTTTTAAAAAATGCCCGTTTGTCATAAAGCTCTAAGGTTCCGTTAATCACCCTGTATATATATATATATATATATATATATATATATATATATATATATATATATATATATATATATATATATATATATATATATATATATATATATATAGTAAAAATTAATACAAGATGAGAAATGCAATGTTATCATAAGCACATCTTTATACAAAGAGAAGAAAGAATGGTATAAAAAGAGCCGTCCCATCTTAAAACCCATAGAACCGACAGTTAAATAACTAATAGAAGAGGATCAAGAGGTAAACTCCGTTAATGCGAAACTCATCGATAGACTAATCGTTTAGTGTAATTTTAGCAAGCACTCTCAAACTGTTATACTAGATGAGAAATACTGGAAGGAGGGCTCCCGCCTTGAAGCAGACCTAATCTGGTACACCTATGAGTCAAAAACCAATCAAGGAGTTCGAATCGACGTCTACGCAGACAAACCGAGCTACTATAAACAGCTGAATAAGGACTGTATACCTGCCCCAGAGAAATTTGGACTGTACAAGCTGACTATGGTCTAGGCCTAGGCAATGAGATGCAAAAATGGAAATGCTGAAGCAGAAAAATTAGCCAAAAAAGTCTTAAACAAAGAAATTAAATGCTTGACGCCGAAGTTACCTCAAATCTGCTTAACTACAGCCGCCAGGGCAGTAGCACACTGAAAGAATAAATATGACAGAAGATGACCTAAGCAGATTCTGTGATGAGGAGGAAGAAACACGTGATCATATATTATAATGGGAATAAAGGGCACTACGCAAGCTCAGATTTGTAAGACTTGGCAAGAAAAAGCCAAAACCGACAAGGTACATAGAGGAGGCTGTGTTTTATTTTTAAAATATACGTAAGAAGACCAGCCTTTATCCAGTACTCTAAAACGGTATAAAGGACCCACAATTAATTTTTTAGGGTGGACATTTAAAAAGAAATGATGTTCCCAACTTTATTGTAAAAAATTCTAATCTAACTACATAGTAAATATATGCTGGATTCTAGGAAGAAGATTGATTTTCATTTAACCTACTTTTACAGAAACAGGTCACCTATCCGGACAATGTTAGTTGTGTTTGTTTATATTAGCTATTAAAGCGTATGCACCTAAAGAAAAATTGAAATGGAAAAAACCGATAAGTTAATTTAGGTTTCAATATTAAGTTAATATATTTTTTAATGCAGGTAAATGTTTAAACATGTCAAAAAAGGCACGCAAAATAGGATGCACACGCGACTGCGAATAATTTTAAATAACCTAATAAAGGCACAAAATTTTCTAACGTCATTAGCTTAAGACCCCTTTTGTATATTCTTATATATGGCAGATTGCAATAGTCACGTCAGTATGCTGATAATACGCAATTATACGTTCCATTTAATCAAACCCTAAATTAAATATGAAAAAAAATAGTCACCAAAAATAATACCACGGATTTCATTCATCGGCACATGGATGGTACAAATACTAAGAGGATAGTATAGATAAAAATTTAGGGTGTTTTCTAGTGATAATTAGTGATTTTAATATAGTGACCAAAACCATTAGGTAAAAACTGAGGCAAGCATGCAAGCAAATGTGCTTTTTATGAGCATGTTTCTGGATTGGCTTAAAAATGATACACTTAAATTATTCTATATCAGAGGGCACATACATGATGTTGTTATCGCCAAACTTCTTTTCTAGATTTTGAAAATTATTAACTTTTTAGGATTTTATAAAGATATAAATTGTAATTTTTTGCCATTATCTCAACCTTTACTTCCCATTTAACCGAAAGTGCCATCAACTTTTTTATTTTAAATACAAATACCCTCTTGTTTCCTAACATTCAAATTACCTATAAAAATCTCTTTTTAATGATATATTACAAGATGGTGTTTACTTTCAAGATTGCGCGGCGTGGCAGCCGCAGCTTACTTTTACAGTAATGATTTAAAAAAGTATTTTTCCTACGACGACTTAGGAAAATGAACATATTCGCACTCTCTACTGCTTCGGAAACATGCATATTTCACACACATACTAATTTTTATTTTCCTCTCTAGAGAGGAAAACATTTTTCCCTCTAGAGAGAAAAATAAGTGACAACCAATTATGTCTTAAATATAAGCTATAAATTGTTTTCAAACAGAATTATATCTAGTACGCCATGAGTTACGCAACAAAAACAAAACGTAGTCCTAGCGCGTCAGTCGAGTGACAATTTAATTCTGATTGTTTGTTGTTGGTATTTAACGTGATTTAATATAAAAAATTCGGCTAAAATGGAGACTGATAGTGAAATTGAAAATACACCACCAGAAATTATACAAGCCGCCCAAAAAACATCACTAAATTTACTGCCTGAAACTTCGCGGGATCGTTATGTACGCGATTATAACCAGTTTATGGAATGGAGAAAAGCAAATAAAATAAAAAGTTCATTTTCTGAAAATGTTTTGCTGGCATACATAAACGAATTCTCCGATAAAGTATCACCATCCACCCTTTGGACGCAATACTCGATGTTAAGAAGTACAAAAGAAGCACACCACAACATCGACATCAGTCAATATACCAAGCTGAGGGCCTTCTTAAAAAGAAAATCGGAAGGTTATGTCCCTAAAAAGCACAGACTTTAACTGCAGAAGAGATTAATCAGTTCGTCAATACAGCAACAGACAGCGAATATCTATTCGAAAAGGTAAAAATGTTGGATTATAAAAAAACTGCAATATAAAAATCTTTTCACTTATCATCTGATGGTTTTTAGATTGGAAATTATTGCACGTGTATGTAAACAAATTTAAGACTAAAATTCTCCAAAAATGCGTTTTTATTACATTACTAAGTGGTTATTTTTTTTTTTTTTGTTTCAGGTGGCACTAATTTTGGGCATTTCTGGAGCTTGTCGTAAACAAGAACTTATACAGCTTACAATAGATGACGTTGAAGATACAGGGTCAGTTGCAGTTTTCAAATTAAAAAATACGAAAAATAAAAGCAGTAGAAGTTTTCACATCAACGGACTATTTTACCAAATTTATGAAAAATACGTGAAACTGCGACCCCAAACAACACAAAAACATTTATTTCTAAATTACAAAAATGGCAAGTGTACGCAGCAAGTAATTGGAATTAATAAAATTGGAAAAGTTCCACAAACCGTAGCCAAATTTTTGAAACTAAAAAACCCTGAACTATATACCGGACACAGTTTACGCCGCTCCTCTGCTACTATACTAGTTGATGCGGGGGGTGATCTTAACACCCTCAAACGCCATGGGGGCTGGAAATCATCCTCAGTAGCAGAGGGATACATAGATGACTCTGCAAAAAAGAGAACAATAATTCCAAGTAAAATACAGGGAGCTATAAATTCGTACAGTTCCATTGAGAACATGTCACCGAAACTACAGTCTTCTACATCAAATGAACCTAATCAAATTTCAGATGAGATTTTTATTCCTGATCTCGAGCTAAATCCGAATGTTTCGGTAGCAAATTCAAATGGAACTGAAAAAGAAAGGTTTAATTCTATTATTTTTCCAGTCGAATCAGGAGACTACAGATAACAATTTTCATCATACACCAGTTCACTTTGTAAACTGTTGAAATAACACTTTTACCTTTCACTTTTATAAGTATCCCGAGAAGAAATAATTTGTTTAAATTGTATTTTAATGTTCAAAATAAAAATTAATATTTAACTAGTTAGATTTAGGCATAGTTATCATTGGGTTATAAAAATGTATGTTGGAAATGCATATTAATGCACTATTTAAGATTTTGTGGGTATTCGTTCTGGCCCCAAAACCTAAAATAATGAATGTGGCGTTAAATAATTGTATTGTTAATTCACCAAGTTACCTTAGGTTTCTATGATGATGAGTTTTTACTGACTTTCAAAATAATTTCGAAGTGTTAAGTATAATCTTATATAAAATATGGAACACGAAATTCCGCAAGAAGTTTTGCATTCTGCTAATGTAGCTACTTTAGAAATTATACCGAAGAAATCTGCTCCTAGATATGAACAAAAATATTCGTGTTCCCAAAAATACGTTAATACATTGAACAAAGAGGAGGTTTATCTAGCATATTTTGCTTAACTTTCTAAGAAGTTGAAACCGTCTACAATATGAGCCAAATATTCCATGCTGAAAACGATGATATAACTGAAGCGAAATGTGAAAATCAGCAAATTTTATAAGGTAATTGCCTTTATCAAACATTAAAATACGGGTTTTAAACCTAAAAAATCCAAAAAACGTTGACGAAACAAGGCATCACCAAATTTTTATCCGAAGCTCGGATAACATAAATATATTTGTTCCATAAAATTGTGGCTATTTTTGGAATTGCTGTAGCTTGCCGTCGTAAAAGAGCTAACAAATTTAACTTTGGATCACATTGAAGATAAGAAAGATATCTTAGTGGTTAACATATCAGACACGAAGACACATGTAACACGAACCTTTGTTGTTTCCGGTCAAAATTATATTTACTACTAGAGAAAATATATAGAATTGCGTACATCAAACACTAGCCATCGAAGATGTTTCATAAATTATCAAAATGGTAATTGTACAGTGCAGTGCGTGGAAATAAACAAAATCGGAAAAGTCCCCTCTGATATACTCGGGATCCTTAAGCTTGAAAATCCTGAAGAGTATAGCCACAGCCCTACTTCACTACAAGCCGTGAACAACCACTTGGCAACGCCGCAACCGGCAAGAGATTCAGATCGGTTTCCCTCGAGCGCGATGAGCGTAATCGGGTATCGAGGCGCGTATTTTTAAATTCATTTAAAGGGTCAATTCAAAGATCGCGTAAATAGTATTGATATTTCCATTAAAATAATTAAATCAGTATAATAATTGAAAAAATAAATATATTTATATAATATTTAAACTCTAAAACAAATTAATTTATGTGCATAGGTCAAGGCATAAGAACATGATGCTGTTGTAAAAGGAAACAAGTGTAATTTAACATTTAGTTAGTAATTGTACTTAGTTTTAGTTTTGTTTATTTATTTATTAAATGTGTCTAGTTTCCTTTTTTTGTTTTTTGACTCAGCCTTTTCCGATTTTTCTGTGGCATTTTTGTTATTTCTTTTTTTAACATAATTATTTAAAAGAATGTTTGAAAATATAGAGCACATCATAATGAACATATTTTTGTTCTCGTTACCACAAATACATTGCGAGCATAAATCATTAAATCCTTCATGTTGTCTAGTGCTTAAATTAGTTAGATCACACAGGATAGCTTTTTGATTTTCCATTTTTAGGAAGTCACTCTCAGTATCAGGGTCATTAATAATTTTCTCAAAAATCGCGCACATATGGAACAGAACGTCTTTAACAATTTCTGTAGGAACCTTTAAACCGCCACGTTGTAGACAATCAAAGTATTCGTCGTCAATTAGGTTTCCCTTACTTTCAACAAGAAAAGAAACACAGATGTTACAATTATTATATTATTTACAATTTTGTGGGCAGCATAACCGGCTATATAAATTTGTTCCGATTTGTCAATTTCATATTCATTTAGGTATTCAGTTTCAAGTAAAAACAAAAATTTTTCAGTGTAATTATTTTGAGGTATTGTCCAATCAAGATCATTTTCCTGGATACAGCTGTCTCCCTGTTTTTTAATCTCAGCTAAAGAGAAATTACCATCAGCAGCGCTTCTAAATATATGTTTGAGTCTAATTTTTTTCTCAGCATTTAAAATATCATCAAAGCTAACATTGTAATTACAACCTCCGAGAAGTCTGTATTTACCAAATCTTTTTTCTAACTTTTCAGTAGTAAATTTACCTGGTAAAATATACGACAAATCAAATTTTGAAAATGAATAGTCAATTATTTCTAGTAAAACAGAGGTACTATGGCAAAGTGCAGAATAGGTGTCGTTTGTAAGGCGACCATTATTGTTTTCAAGTTTATGCCAAGCTTTCAGCAGGACTTTTTCGGGAAACAGGGACTGTTTTTGAGAAGTAATGTGGTAAATTTGGAAAAATACTAGGCACTGCATTTAACTTTAGTCTAGTTTTGGTAGGTACCTTTTGCATTGACCCATCTGGCAAGCGATAATCATCCTCTCTAATAATGTCACTTTCTACAAAATGCTTAGCGCAAACCACAGAATATTTTGAGGGTGACCATGACTGTCTAGGAATATTCCTAAGCCAATGGGCTTTAAGGTTTTCGTCCTTTGGAAAGGTGAAAACAGATACAGCTGGTTCTCCTGCATCAAGAGAAGTTTTATAATTGGATTTGCACCCAGGCACACAACAAGGACTTGGCATGGTAAATTAATTAAATTGAGAAAATACCGAGAAGATTACCAGGAAAATAATAATAATAACAGTAACTAAATAGTACCTAATAAGCAGGCACCAAGTACCTATGCAACGCAATAACAAAAATCAAAACGAACGACAAAATTCCAAAATGTATACCTACGTACTTACGGTAATTTCCAATGCTAATATTTGTTACTGTTTTTAAAAAATAACTAAAAAAATACCTTCAAAATTAAAGCCAAACACGAATCATTAAAACACACTTTCAATTTTAATTATTTTTTAAAAAGCACCACCACAAAATGTCAAGTTCATTTGCCGCCATTTACTTTAAGTACTTTATAACACCGGCACTTTTCACCCGCAGATATTCTTGTTTTTACGCAATATCTCGGAAAAAAACTGTCCCGGTCACTCACAAATTTTACACAGTAAGACCTTTTACAGGTTTAGTCTTTATCTTAACAATATTTTCTTTCAAAAAAGTTGATTTATTCACAATAACACAACAGAGAAACAGGTCATTCAACGTAAATCATATGATTAAACAACAGCAAACGTGTGTCGCTAAATCTGAAGGCATAGTTGCCAGACTTCCTTGTTCACGGCTTGTTAAAGTGAAGTAGGGCTGTGGTATAGCAGACACTGTTTTAGGAGGTCCTTCGCAACTTTATTTGCCAATTCTTCTGGGATAAACATTACAGACCTAAAACGCACGGAGGATGGAAATCTTCTTTGGTTGCAGAAAGTTATAAGATTAATCAATAACAATAAAATGGAAATTGCTGATAAAATTTTAACAAATAATGTTTCGAAAAAATACCATAAATTCACTCGAGCCCACGCCATGTCTACAGCTTGCAGCTACAGCTACTACTTCCAGCGGCACCATATTATGTTCTAGTATATCCATCTGCTCAAACCGTTCGCTTGATATAGCTTCTATCATAAATGTACAACACATGACAAATTGTACTTTTAATATAAATTATTATAAAAAAACATTGTAAAATATTTAGTTAAAAGTCCTAGTTTTCATAACATTATTCATTATTATTACAGTTTAATAATTTTTTTATTTTATCATCTCAGTTGCATTTTATATAAAACATATTTTTTGTGTCATCACCCTAAGTACGCTCGTAGAAAAAATATAGTTCCTAACACTTGCGGGAAGAAATTTCTCTTCCTCATCCTCATATAGATTTGTTCTTGATTTTCTTCTTCTTCTGTGGTGTGTAGTGTTTACTCCATACCATTGGCGAAGATTCTTGAGCCAAGATGTTCTTCGGCGACCAGGACCACGCTTTCCCTCTATTCTTCCTTGAATAATAATGTGGAGCAATTAATATTTTGGATTTCTTATTACGTGGGCAAAGTACTTCAGCTTTCTTCTTTTTATGGTATTAAGTCCTCTTTGGTTTATTCATACTCTGTAGAACGCTTCATTTGTCACCCTGTCCATCCGCGATATCCTCAGCATTCTTCGGTATGTCCACATTTCGAAAGCCTCAATCCTTTTGCACATTGTTTCAGTAAGGGTCTATGCTTCCATTTCATAGACAATATCTAAAGACATAGCAACGTAATAGGCGTAGTCTTAATGAAATTCTTAGAGCTAGGTTGGAAAGCAGTTTTTGTATGTTCTTAAAGGATGTTCGGGCCTGTTCTATTCTGCTTTTGATTTCGTGAGTTAAGAACCATTTTTCATTCACCCAGTAGTCTAGATATTTGTATTTTTGTACTCTCTTCACTATTTCTCCATTTGTGCTAATATCTGTTAAGTTGTCGGCTATATTTTTGTTTTTGCTGACAACTATCCATTTGGTCTTCTTTATATTTAATCGTAGACCAATTTGTTGGCTATGGTCTGTAACCGCTGCTAAAAGTGCCTGTAAATCATCTTTATTATGTTGCAAGTAAGACCGTGTCGTCTGCATATCTTAGGTTGTTGATGACTATTCCATTAGCAATTATACCCTCTGTTCTGTCTTCGATGGCTTCTCTGAAATTTTTTTCTGCATATAAATTAAACAGAAGGGGGGAGAGTACACAGCCTTGTCGGTCTCCTCTCATAATAGGTACTTCTTCAGATGTATGGCCTTTAATTCTAATGTCAGCTGTCTAATTCCAATACAACACAGAAAAAAACATATTATCAAATAGAGTATTTAGATATTTTTGTTTATATCTATTTAAATTGAGATTACCGATTCTTATTTGAAGACAGCCACCTTAAAAGAAGTATTTCAAAATGATTAATAAAATTATTTCATATCCTCAGAATATATTTTCACTTTAAAAATACAGTCTAAAGCTAAGACTTTCATGATTTTGGTTTGAACTTCTTTGTTCTTCAGTTTAAAATAACATATAATTTTACTTTGAATTTCAGTTACTTTTAAAATAAAAACTGGTCATTTACAATTAAAATGACATATCTTTTAAAGAACGCGTCCTGTATGTTCAATTTGAAACATTTGGATTGCTCAATTTGAGAATATATTTGCAATATAATCTAAATATAAAATTTTTGAAATTCGGAAATTTTCATTTCTAGAAAGTCCACCTACGATGTACCCCGATTGGCACCGGAAATTGGCGGTGCTTGGTTTGCCCGGTCATTCTTGTGATTATAGATCAAGGTGAAGGGTATAGCGAAATTTAATCGGACTCTTCTAGTCCCGTTGCACGTGTTTTTGTTTTGGGTGTTTGTACGATTAAATAATGGGAGTTGAAGACTTTTTTACAACAGTGGGGATGTGATAGTGTTATTCAAGCCTAGGTAAGTATTTAACCATTGTTTTATAAAACTGTTGTCCAAAAAACCAAGGGTCGATAGATCTCAATTGTCACCAAAACAGGCATTTTTATTTAAATAAACTTACCTATAGGAGCATACGCTTTTGTTTCATAACTAAACATGTTTATATAAAATGTTAGATATTAACTGACTAAAAAAACTACTAAGTACATTGTATAAACCATTAATATTGTTACAGGCTACAGAATATGAGTACAGAGTGTGATAAAATTCAGTATACCTAACAAACAATATATACATATACCTACCTACATGTCTAATAAATTGTATATTTTTAGGCATTATTTTTAAAATAAATTTTTTTATTTAACTATTCAAAAAATCTTAAATAGAATTGAAAGGCATTGGCGCGCGTTACATTTTTTAAAACTTGCCGACTAGGAATATGGGTAAATGAAATTGACTAAAGCTATTCTAACAAACTGCTTTTAGTTAAGTATATTATTTTAAAACATTGACTCCCTGTAGCCTAGGTACCCCAAACTGCACCTGTTTGAAAAAAATTCTTACAAATAAAATAAATAATAAAAAACATATTATGTATCTTGCTTTCTATATATTGTATAAGCCTGAGTATCTTTACCTTTTTAGTTAAATGTTTAGGAGTACCTAGGAAAAACGTAGTATACGATTTGAGAAACAGTTTTTTGAATTAATTATATTTAAAACACTTTGTACTTGTAGTTTGTCGCCCCTGTACGTATGTATAGGAGTTAATTTGCTTTTAAATTAAATTTTAACATGCATTTTATTTATATTTTATTTTTATTTATCTGTATGTTGGTATAGAAATCTGATGTACCCACCTATTTACTTATTACAGAAAAATGTGTTGCTTAATATTTTAATTTTAGCATTTCGAATGTTTATTTTATTTTTAGAAAATGTCAGAGGAAGACCAGTTGCCAGAGTTGTCCGAAGGCCTTCTTAAAAAATAATCCCGTTGGTTGGGCCTCGAATGACTGTTCAAAGAAAAATAGCTGAACTGATTTTTATTTCGTTACGAAGTTGAGAACAAGCCTGTTTCTTTCCAAAGAAAGTAGAACTTAAAGTTAATTCTTCTATAATGAAAATTATATTTTGTTATTTAACAGATTTTTAAAGCTTCAGCAAGATATTTTTTTAATAAACGTTAAGATTTTTTACCTGTTGTTTTTTTGTAGTTGTCAGCTAAACCTGTTATAATTATAATGGACACATTAACACAGCGAAAAAACTTTTAAAAAATTGTATACCTATATTAATGTTAGCTAAACGTAATAATGGATTTTTATCATTTTTAAAAAAGTAACCGTATATTTTTCGTATTTCCAATTTTAATGAAAGTAACGTTGTTTAGGTCAACAGTGTTGAGGTCATATACAACATTATTTTACTAAAATTGACTGAATACGGAAAAAAATCCGGATACGTTAAAAAAGAATGTGTTCAGTTATTGGTGCAGCAGCTTCTCTTTAAATGTATTATACAGGGTGTAACAAATTCGGGTGTATGCATGCATGGGGATCTTAAAAACCGTAAGAGATACGAGGTTGGTTAAATTAAGGTAAAGTTGCGCATTTACTTGCCCTACAAAATGCCGTTTAAAATGTGTAATTTTTCCAAATAGTTCCAGAGATATACAAAAAAAATAAAATTTTCAAAAATTGATCTTTTTTTCTAACCTTATTTATTAACCGATTTTAAAATTAATAACACATTTACATAGCCACTTTATTTCCGCTAAATATTAGTGTTTTTTGGATTTGCCATTCAACGTTTAATTTTATGACGACCATCATTAACTTTATTTTTTTTGTGGACGCCATATTGGATTTTTTTTAGTTTTGAGTTTCTTATTGAATGACCTATTCAACGATGTATCACACTTGCATATCAGATTTGTGGTTCGGTACTTCGGTACTCAAAAAGTAAGGAGTGAAAGAGATCCCATATGGCGTACACAAGAAAAAATAAAGTTGATGATGGTCGTCAGAAAAAAACGTTGAATGGGAAATCCAAAAAAACTAATATTTAGCGGAAATAAAGTGGCTATGTATGTGTTCAGGGCCGTATTTAGGCGGTGGCGAGATGGGCGCCCGCCAAGGGCGCAGCTACATGGGGGGCGCCAAATCGGTCATGAAAAATATTTTTGTTTTTATCAGTTATCAGTACCGTAGTCATTAGGGTGCTTCGTTTGAGGCGAATATGTTTTTTTGCTCCATTGACGAAATATTGCTTTAAACATACAAAAAGTCTCACAAAAGGTAAGCTGCTAAATGAATTTGAAATTTTCTTCATTATTTTTTCTTTATTTATCTGTAGCTTCACCGCACTTTACGCTATTTGTTTGGCTGTCAGTGGAAATTGTACAATAATGTGTCATTTTAAAGTGCCTATAAATAAATTATGCTCTATGAACTGCGGCACCGGTAAAAAATATCAAAGCTGATTTTTGCTCAAATTTCATGGTTTTTTCGATTTTTCTTAAAAACTGTCGACTTTAAAGCAAAAATAAAAAAACCTTTTTTGAAAGAAATTAACTTTTCGATAAAAAAGGTCCTTTTGACAAAAACCGTAGATCTAATAATTTTGAGAAAAATCGAATTACCTATGCGGAAATTTAAAATTTTCCTGATGCACTAAAATCTAGATAAAAAGGGAAATTTTAAATTTTCACAAAGTTAATTGAATTTTTTCGAAAACTTTTAGATTTACGGTTTTTGTCATATTTTTGCTGTAAAGTGTATAGTTTTCGAGAAAAATCGAAATAACACGAAATTCGAGCAAAAATCGGCTTTGATATTTTTTACGGGTGGGCAGTTCATAGAGCATTATTTAGTTATAGGCACTTTAAGAGATTGGACATTTCTGCACACTAAAATTCAGTTAAATAGCATAGAACGCCGTAAAGCTATAGATAATAAAAAAAATAAGATTTACGTGTTATTTAAAGAAGAAAATTTAAAATTCGAAGAATCCTAGTAGTCATATTATTATTATTTTTTATTGACAAAATTATTAAATACATATTATATAAGTTTTTAATCAAATATTTTGTTGCATATTATTTAATTTATTAGAGTATAAATTTTACGTTTTAGCAGGCCTGCTATGCACAGTATTTTTGTAAGTACGATTTTATTGTTGAGGAAATTTATTCTAAGTAGGTATAATCATTCGCAAATAAGGATGTATAGTTGATTTACATTTCACTTTTTTTAGTTAGATACAAACAGTTATTTTATGTAAATCATGCCTCTTTTAAATAATAGGCTCATATTTTCATATAAAGAAAATATAGAATTTGACGCAAATTCCACCTCAAAATTGGTATTTTAAAGAAACGAAATTCTCGGTTCAAAAAACTTTAAACCAACCACTTTGCAAATTTCCGGGGAAAAACTACCGGCCTTCCCATTTTCGTTGAGGGGTATTCCATACTCCCCGAATCCTCTAAAGTGTGGGGAGGGGGCGCATATGTTAAACCTCGCCAAGGGCGCGGCCATACCTAGATACGGCCCTGAATGTGTTATTAATTTTAAAATCGGTTAGTAAATAGGGTTAGAAAAAAATAAAATAAATTTTTCAAAATTTTGGTTTTTCCCGTATATCTTTGGAACTATTCGAAAATCTGACACATTTTAAACGGCATTTTGTTGGGCAAGTAAATGCGCACTTTGCCTTAATTTAACCGACTTCGTATTCCATGGTTCCAAAATCCCCATGGATACACTCGAATTTGTTACACCTTTATTTCAGTTCTAAAAATGTCAGCATATTAAACCGAACATTTAAAATTATTAAATTAAATAGTTAATATTTTCATTTTAATATTACAATATCACTAAATAAAACAAAACCTACTTATACCAAAGATTTGCTATAATAAAACCAAAATTTAAATATTTAATTTGAGTATATCATATTCTTAGAAATACAATTGTAGGCTCAGATTTAAAGTACGATATTTTATTTTAAACATACTAACATTTCCGAATTAACTTTTCAGATTCGGTAGAATCTTCAATATAACAAAATCATATATTTATTTCTAAAGAAACTTTCGACTTATGCTGAGCTACTGATATCTTCATTCTAAATCTTTATAGTAACAATTTGATTCAATTGCATGCATAAAAATAAATCTTTCATATGTTACAAATAACGATGTGTATATTTAATTTAAATAAATTTAAATGAAGATTTTAAATTCTCAAATTAAAACGATATAGTCTTGGGGATATACAAAGCTAAGATAACCTTAAACTAATATTATTATGCTTAAATTTAGTATATTCTTTTTTCCGTGAAGTTGGCGATTATCCTAATGTCTCGTCCGTCCAGGCCTATATCGCCCAGTATAGATATTAACTTGTGTTGAACAGTGTCGAATGCCTTCTCGTAATCTACGAAGCAAGCATATACATCGACGTTTACATCTCGACAACGTTGTATT
>JAHBCN010012119.1:0-27509 GCA_019359885.1 Listronotus oregonensis
AGTTACATTTTTTATATTGATATAGTAATGTTTGACAGATGTCAGCGCTGATCGTCTTGTGAGCTTTCAATCCAGCCTAAGAAAGAATTAGAAGAATTTTACATCGGATAAAAAACAACTTGTTCTTTAATATATCAAGACCAAACCTATCGATTTTATTTACAATCTTTTCACCGGCATGTGAATGTTAATGGTTTTTTTTTTAAGTAATTTTTATTAACTTTATTTTCTATTATTGTAATCCCAATTCTAGAAAATCTACATAAAAACCCTTATAAGGATGCTCCTGTCACCTTTAATTAAATACACTATTTAACTTAAAATTTTAGAATAGTCCCAGTCTATTTTACGTCTTGTGTTAGATACGTGTCCCTTAATTTTTTTAAATAACCTAATTTAATTACTTTATAAAGTTTTTCATATCTACCGTAACTGATATTTCTAAAATTTTAAGTAAGAGGCTTTTAAGAATGGGTGAATTTATTTAATAAATTAGCGTATTTATGGTTATATAGTAAATATTATTAGAATTCTTAGAAATAATCTAGTTCTGTTTATGTCACTCTTTATAAGAAACTTATTGAAAGAGTGTAGCGAGTTGAAGGCAGACCTATAAAACCACTATCTTTTTTTCCCAACGGTTCGTGGCTGGATTGCCACTTTATTAAGGGCCAATATTTTACGAGGTCCTGCTGCATTTAAACAAATTAATATCTTATTTAGAAAAATTAGAAAGTTCCATATTATAAGAAAAAACCACCCTAGCTGCACAAAATGTTTGTCAAAAATAAAAATGACAATTTTGATATTTTTGACAAGAATTTTGTGCAACCAGGGTGGTTTTTCCTTGTAAGATAAAACTTTCCAATTTTTCTAAATAAGACATTCATTTGTTTGAAGGCAAGTAAGACCTCGTAAAGCACTAGCCCTTGATAAAGTAGCAATGAAGCTACGAAATGTTTGGAAAAAATACGATAGTGGTTTTATTTGTCTACCTTCAACCCAGTGCACTCTTTCAATTGTTATAAACATTTTATTTAAATTCCATCAAAAAAAGTTACGATATGATATTGATACAATTTTATTTTACAATATTTTTTTTAATGAAAACCCTTTGTAATCTTTTATCGGCAAAGAAAGATGCTCAAGTCAAATTGACAAAACGTCTTTTTTCGCCAAAAAAGTTCTCCTCTTTTGTTACGAAGAAAATTGTATTTTAAAAAAGAACAATGAGATATATTAAAAAGAACATTTTTTTCTACAATAACTTTAAAAAAAAATATTAGGATAAATAAATTAAATTATATTTTACATTTTTTGTAATTCTCTTAGATTTTGTTCTTATTAAACAGATACGTTAGGTAATACTAAGTATAATTAGGAAGAAAATACTTATTATTACTAGGTGTATTTCATAAAATTTTAATTTATTTTTTAAAGTAGTAAACAATACACAAAAAGTATTCCTTTTAGAATTATTTTTTTGGGCAAATGGATCAATTTTCTTACTTCTAATAGGCCTATTTCATACGTCACTGTAAAGTATACAGACTAAAACAAACACCAAAACAAACACCAAAATAAAAAGCGAGCATCAAACAAACCATACATGTATACAATCTAAAAAAAAGTAGTAAACAATACACAAAAAGTATTCCTTTTAGAATTATTTTTTTGGGCAAATGGATCAATTTTTTTACTTCTAATAGGCCTATTTCATACGTCACTGTAAAGTAAACAGACTAAAACAAACACCAAAACAAACACCAAAATAAAAAGCGAGCATCAAACAAACCATACATGTATACAATCTAAAAACGGATATTCCTGCTACTTTGTAAATTTCCCTATTCAAACTTATACATATACGCATAGGCACACATAAAAGTTAAGGACTGTAATATATTTTTAGACACCTTAGCTAATGTACTTTAAAGTAGAACTTATTTAACCTTATTTTTATTTTTTTAAATCTCTCTAAGCGTTAAAACATATACAAATAGGGTTTTTTATTTTTATATTATTTTAGCGATAATTGACTTGAGTAAAATCAAAACTAATAAAGTTCCTTTAATTTGCAACTTGAAGCAAAATTTTATTGAGATATATTGTTCAGAAATAAAATCGAGTTATAGATTGTTAATTTAAACTATGGTATTTAAAAAAAGTATCCTATAAGTAAAGATTTCTGCATTTATAAAGATACTGGCACTTTATCTTTTTTTTAAAGAAATAACTTAATAAAGAAGTTAAAAATGGATTTTGCAGAAAATAGCGTTTAATAATGAACCAAAAAATTATATTTTTATTATTATTTTCTGGGTTATTATAACTAAAAGTTTCTGGAATATAGAACCCTACACAAATTTGACATTATTTTTAATTCTAAATAATAACAAATTTTAAAATTTGGAGTTTCCTTTTAAAAAATAAAACTAATTTTTGGCAATTTTTTTTTAATTTTATTCAACAAATAAGATTACAATCTTTTTTAAACACACTATAATAATACTTAATTTTTTTAAGGCTGTAGAATAGGTCCTTTTAAACAAAACATTTATCTCGGGTAAAATAATTAAGGCTTTTTTAGAGCAAAAATTTGTAGTTATTGTGGGGCCTGCAAACGTCAATTTTGACATAAAACTTAGATACGCCAAAAACGCTTACTCTTGGGTATATCATTTGATACATGAAATTGACCTGAAATCTTGTCCAGAATTTATAAATGTAATAATTAATAATATATAGTTTGTTCCATTGAAAATTAACAAGTTATAATAAAAATTAAAAATTGCTAATATTTATATAGTGCTTTAATTTTAAAAATATAACAAAATAATTAATAGAAAAGTTATTCAGAATAGGCCTTTTCATCACAATTTTTTTTTGTGCGCATGCGTCAGCCATTTTTTTCGTACTGTTTTTTGTAAACAAGCATGTTAAAGGTCCTGTAAACACATAATTAAAATAAAAAAATACTAAAGAAAGTATAGTTATTGAAGAAAAGAAATACGAAAATAAAGAAAAAAGTGCCTTAATTAGCAAATAGGTTTTTTTAATTGATTATTATAATGATATCAGTATATACCAAAAGGAACGAAAAAGCGGTGTTGTTATGGAGTATGTAAGAGTGATACACGCTATAAATCATTTAAATACAATGCAATTTAATCAATATAACAATTGTATATATGTGGTAGGCCTAATTAGAATAAAATTATAGATACTTTTTGTATAGTAAAGAAGTAATGATGCCTAACCTCTCAATCAGCTCACTTCTTTTTCTTTTTTAAAGGCGTCCATGACATTCAAGCTACCTTTTTAATTGCGTACAATTATGGGCTTCAACTGACTTATAAATTAGTGAAGCACCATCAACGATTATTTCCAGTAAATGATTTAATTGGGGAGATAATACTGCATTCCCAGCCATTGTCGATCAAAACAGTACGAAACTTTTGAATTGCCGCTATTTCAACATGGCGACTGCGCTTGCGCTTGTCACATGATGAAAAGGCCTATTAAAGGTTAGGCCTAAAAACCAAGCCATGGCCTTCTATTCGGATTTTTAATTTTTTAAAAAATTTTAAATATATAATACATATTTTATTTATTTTGATGTAATATTTTTAAAATAGTTAAAACCAAGTTTCTCTCAAATACCTTTTTTCAAATTAACGCATAATTGTAAAATTTAACTGGATTTGTGTTTTTTTAGTTAACCGTTAAATTTAAGTTTGTTGGAAGGCAGGCAAATATTTTATTAATAATAAATAAATTTCTATAAAAATAGTTTTAACGTTTACAATTTTTGTTTTAAACTTTTATAAAAGTGTAGAACTGATAGGTATACTGTTCTATACTTTCACAAAAAATTGAAAAAAAACTTATATGTTAAATGACTATTTTATATGGATCAATGATCGATGTATATTTTTAATATGGACAATATTATTGTTATTAAGCTATTTGCCCTACTAAAAAGATTTTTGCTAAAATTTTGGAGTTTTATTAAATATCGTTGTAAGAAACCTGAAGTTGGCGATTAGCTAAAAAAAATTAAATCAATTTAAATTTTACATATACGCTTTGATTTAAAAAGAGTCATTTAAGAGTGATTTGGTTTGACCTATTATATCCGAATAAATAAAATATGTATAACAGGAGTTATTTAAAATTTTCCAAAAAAAAGTAAAGATTCTAATAGAAGGCCATGGTATTTGGGCCTAACTTTTAATTCTAAATCTCTATTTAACATTTAACAAAAAGGGGTTTTACTCTTATGCAATTTTTAATTTCTTTGCCGTACCCCGTGTGTCTTTTGACCTTTAATAAAACTTAGTGCGGCAAATATAGTTTGGGACCATACACCAACTTTGATAAAGAATAAAATTTAGCTAAATCCACTTGGAGAAGCCCTAAGTGTTAGTCGAACTGACGACTTGTTAAAAATAAAATATAAAAAGATTTATGAATTTGGTAGCATACCCTGCATAAAAATATTGTTGAATTTATCCAGTTAGTAAAAAGAACTGATACGATTAATTATATTTAGATCAAGAAATATATACTAGGTGATTTAAAAAAACATATGATATCGCTTAATGGAAGATCCCTTGGACAAAAATGTTATATAAACATAGGTCCAAAACGGCTTCATTTTTAAGATACAGGGTTTAAAAGACACATTTTTAAAACCGATTTTTCAATCGGGTTTTTTCATTTGAATAAAACTTGGCACACTTTGAACATTATGTCAAGTACACCTTCTGATTATAACCTTTTGTTACTATGGACCAGTTGCGTACTTTTGGGAAATTTTATTTATTTTCTTAGAATTATTTTGTGGTTAAATTTTTGATATTATCATCTTTGATAATTTGATACATAATTTCTATTTTCTGCTTAGTTTTACATAAAAAAGGTGCTTTTGAATTAACTCGATAAAATTAACAGCTTTTGAGAAATTTTAATTTTAAACTTGCAGGGCACGAAAAGTGTAACATATAAAATAAAAGACAATTGTAATTTTTTTAAAAAATGTTAAAGTTATCCACCTCTTGCTTAAATTCATGCATTTAATCCCCACGTTATGATTTTTTTGTAAAAATTAGTATTGGTATTAATTTTAAATATTATCCTTTTTGTACCACGCAAGTTTAAAATTGGAATATTACAAAAGTAAGGTTTATCAAGTTAATTCAAAAATAACTCTTTTATGTAGAACTAAGCCAAGTTTCATTTAAATCGAAAAACGCGATGTGAAAATAAAAGAAAAATTTTAACTCCAAATTTTTTTTCGTACCCCTTATCTTAAAAATTGAGCCGTTTTCGACCTGTGTTTGTATAAAATGTGTGTCTTATTTTTGACCAGGAAGTTTTCCATTGGGCAATAACACATTTTTTTTAATCATTCTGTATACAAAGGATTTTATTGAGGGTGGACAGGCAGCATATCTCAGGAAGTAATAATGGTAGGACAGTAGGAAAAAAATCCCCTTAATAAAGTCGACCCTAATAAATTTCTAGAAATTATTTTCAGGTTTCTAAATATACCGCTAGGGGGCGTAATGAACTAATGAATGTAGTTTTGTATAAAAATGCCGTTTTCGGGGAGGTTTTCTCATATAGGTTGAGAGAAAAGGTTACCATAGTGATGCTACTAAAATTCTACGTCTTTTTGACTTAACACTTTTAATTGTATAGCATAGATAAAAGGCAGTAGGACATGGTTTTACACTTAAAATGCCTATAATTTTAGTTTGCCTTAACCAATGATCCCTTAACAGAATTTTTCAAATTGAGCCTGTTTTACGAAAGGAAGCTTTGTTGTTTAAAATGCCTATAATTTTGATTTGCCTTAACCGACCTTTGCAAAATAGGTCTGATTTAAGAAAGCAAGTTTTGTTAATTAAGACAATAATGAAGCCCGACCTAATTGGCTTTTGCTGCTCCAGCTAGAGGGCGTTACTTAAAAAGTTAAAGGTTTTTTTTGATTTTTCTTTAAAATCTTGAATAATAATATTATTAATAACAGAATTAAAAAAACAACAACATTAACCTTATTGAAACGAGCAACAGAGCCTTAAGATACTTGTTCAAAGCTACTCCTTTTTTGCAAGATGCTCAGAATTTCTACTACTAGCAACAGCCGATTTGATTTCCGCTGCCCGATCATGTTCTTTTTAGTGATTCGTTAGTTCTGGTTAGTGTTTGATAACCAATAAATTTTTCCCCACAAGTAAAAAGCCAACATCGTTAAGTCAGAGTCTAGGTGCCACAAAAATAAACTACTTTTTCCAGTTAAGCAATTTGAGTAAACAGAATTTAAAAAATTACGGACTTGTTTAAATCAACGCTCGGAATCCATATTGTTGATACCACATGGACATTCAAAACCCGAACTAACTTGCCTATTTGTTTTACGGCATTCTAGAGGTATTACTCTTTTAGAGCTTTTCCGTGGTAAGTAAATGAAAGGCAACATCTGTTTGATAATAGCAATATTTTTAAAATGGTATTGTTGTTTTGGCTCGTGGCTCTTAATACGCTTTAAATCTCGTCTTAAAAACTAAACTTAGATAAAGAGTAAAGGAAGGCAAGAAGTTGCAAGAATTGCTTTATTATGTTATTATTATCATTAATTTTATTTTAATGGGTGTTTTTATTACTATTATTAATTAAATTATAGTTCATTATTTTTTAATTTAATAATTAAAAAAAACTCAAAAAAATCTTTAACTTTTTCAGTAGCGCCCTCAAGAGCAAGCGGAAAAAGCCAATATGCAAGGGTTAACTTTTTTTCAATTAATTTTTTTTTCTTGAAAGCCGCGTAGGTCGCAAAATTCTATTAAGGCAAAATTATAGACATTTTAAGCAGTAAAACTTATTTCTTTCCTACCGCGCTTATTTTACGCCCTAAACTAAGAAGTGATAAATCAAAAAATGCAGAATTTAAGTAGCATTACTGCGGTTAAAAATTTTCTACCTTATATTGGGCTGCTTTCAAGAAAAATGCATTTTTATACACAAGCCTAGCTATTAAGTCTCTTAGCGGTATATTTAGGAAACTACAAATAGGTTTAACCCATTTTTTATAGTCAAGTTCCTTCAGAGAATTATTTCCTAATGTTCTACGAGCATTAGATCCTAAGCTATGCTACCTGTCCACCCTTCATGAGATACCTTGTATATTCTATATTGTAGTGACGGATTTATATATCAAATATTATAAATTAAAATATGTTATAAATTCTAACCAAAAACTCTCAGAATATCTTAAAGTTTTATGTCAAAAATTAAGTAAATTTGATTTTAAATATTACTTAATTGTCAGTAAAATATTTTAGATTAATTTTATAGTTCAAGAAAATAGGTCGTGAAATACGAATTTGAGGTTAAAACTTGAATTTTTGATATAAGTTACTTTAAAGAATCTAAAAACAAACTGTAATTTTTTTTTAATTCACCCCCGGGAAGGGGTAAAAAAAATTAAAAAGTGTTTTTTTTTTATTTTGAGAAAACAGTAAGTCCTAGAAAAAAGTTTTGATTAAAAGTTGTAGAACGTAAAATTCTACATAAAAATGATTTTATAACTTTTTTTCCTAAAATTGAAATTAACTGAGATAGGGTAGCTAGAAGCTAGGGGATGATAACAGCAACTTTAAAAAATCATAAATTATTGGAAAAATAAAAAACTCATAATTTTTTAATTATTTATATAATTAACAACTTTAATTCTAGAGAAAAAAAACTCTAGAATTAAAGTTGTTAATTTTTTTTCACCCCTTCCCGGGGGTAAATTAAAAAAAAAATTACAGTTCGTTTTTAGATTCTTCAAAGTAACTTATAACATAAATTCAAGTTTTAACCTCAAATTCGTATTTCACGACCTATATATTCTTGAACAATTATTATAAAAACGGTATTAGACTTGCCTCCGAAACATAGATAGGCGTTTTGATTTTTGGAGGTTCTTAATTTTGATTTGTGCGTTCTGCCAATTCGTAGGGGTTTAATAGTTACTGTGCACATACAGTTATATACCCTGGAAACAGAACCCAAGCGGTTTCGTCTTGGAATGTTTACGAATATAGAAATTTTTGGAGAGTACCGAAAAAAGGGCTTCTCTAAAGAATTAAAACATGTATATTAAAAATGTACTTAAAAGTTCCTTAATAAAATAAATTAGAATATTTTTCCTCATTTTTAATATAGTAAAATAATCATTTATTTTAATGTTTCCAGACCAATCATATATTTAAAGACATATTTTTTATCCAGTCTAAAAGAAAGCTTAACGTTGTTTGGAATGGTGTCACCCTTGATCATACCGACAAGCCAATATATCTCGGAGTAACCCTCGATAGATCACTTACATATAGGCATCACTGTGAAAAGACCCGTCACAAAGTGGCCGCCAGAAATAACATCCTAAGGAAACCAACAAATAGCAAATGGGGCGCTAAACCAACTGTCCTCAGAACAACTGCCCAAGCACTTTGTTTCTCCACAGCCTAGTACGCATATCCTATATGGTCTAGATCAGCGCATGCCAGGAAAGTCGACATAGGCCTCAATGAGACCTGTAGGCTGATGACGGGATGCATGAAGCCCACAGAACTGGGAAATCGGTACGGAGCCACAGGTTTCAGCGATCCCAAATCAAGAAGAACAGATCACGAACACTCTGAAACTGCCCAACATCTCACAGATTAAAATCCAGACACCGTTTTCTTAAAGATTCGTTGGATGAACCACCTTCCAACTATCCTCGCTTAGAGGACCCGCCCAGTGGTGTCTTAAGTGGCTTTAAAACATGGAAGATGCTAAATCGCATTCGAACTGGTGTCAAACCTGTAAAAACAAACTTGATCAGATGGAGACTATCCGAGCCAAATGACGACAAGTGACTGTGGCGTAGTACAGACAATAGAACAACTCCTGACATGCCCAAACTGCCCCATGCAGTGTTCCCTTAACGACTTATGGCTAGGCAAACCCGAAGCATTGGACGTGGCCCAATACTGGGCCGAGAAACTTATTCCGGATACGAAAAAGTAAAGTAAAGTATCCAAAAAAATGATAATGTAAAATTTATGGTTGGTATTTAAGGCTACTTTTCAAGTTACAGAAAAACGTTTTACGAATTACGTTCTATGTAAAATTAATTAATATTTACCATTTAATTTAATTTTTTACCCCTGAAATTTCACCAAACGATATATTTTTGAAAAAAGATTAATGTTATTAAAAGCGTTTAGCAAGATTTATTTACAAAAATAAACATTTTTTTTAATTCTTTCTAAATCTTTCAGGCTTATAATTGTTAAGTATGTGTGTTTATTATTAGTATTTAATTATAGTTTTAGAAAGGAACTGAAATATGTTTTGTTATAACATTAAATTGGGTAGGATAGGAGAAAGTTCTAATTTTTACGGAATTTTGCAAGGCTTCCGTTATCAGATACTTAAATTATATACAGGATATTTTAAGGAATATGAGACAGGCCTACGGCCAAAAAAAGACAAAAATTTATATGCATATCTCCAAAACGGCACCATTTTTAAGACACAAGATGTACATTGTACAGCTAAAAAATTGACCCAAATGCACCTTCTTTCGATAAAGTTTAGTTACTATTACGTACCTACTAGGGGCGTAACTCTGGGCAATGTTATTGATTTTTTTACTATTATTTCGTAATCACTTGTTTAGTGCTAATAAATGTTATTAATAATTTGATACCTGGACTTTTTCCCTATTTAGTTCCACGTAAAAAAGTTCTTCTTGAGTTAACGGTATTCCATATATTTTAATTTTAAACGTTCGTGATAGGAAGACAATAGTATTTTTTACAAAAAATTATCAGTGTCTACCTCTTGCTCGGACACATGCATTTAATCTTCATTTTATTGGCACTTTAAACATTCATTGTTAAAACTAAATTTTTAATAATTTTAAATATTACCATTTTCGTACCACGCAACTTTAAAATTAAAATATCTCGAAAATCGTTAAATTTATTAAGTTAATTTAGAAAACCTTTTTAAAAAAGAACTAGGCAAAAAATTGTAAATAAGTAAAAAAGGAATAACATTGCTCATAGTTACACACTGGTTCATAATAGTTACAGGAGGTTGTTGTTGTTGAGTTTTTAAACTCGAAATTCCAAAAAAAAATCTCGGAATTATCAAATTTAGAAATTTTAAAGTTGGAATTTCGATTTTTTTTCTCGGAATTCCGAGTTGAAAATACCGAAATAAAAAAATAGAAAAATGTTGTGGCATTACTAAACTGTCGTCAAGGAAGTTTGAAGGTATATGAAAGGCCAATGCTGTAGAACAAAATTGTCTGGGCGTGCAGGACAGCGGGAATAAGGGAAACGGACCCCCGGACTTTGCGCAATGAATAGTAGGTCAGGTCCGGACTTCCATAATTCTTTGTTACTATCTATAAACTTGACATTATCAAATGTCAAATTCAAACTACCTATACATTTACTGTTTTTTTTAATTTTTGCACAAAATTGTTGGTTATTAAACGATACTATTATAGCATATTTAAAATTATTGTGTAATGTTAGATTTTATATCATCTGATTAAATATGAAAAAAATAAATGGCGCCACTCTACAGCCTTCTATTTAAATAGTCGATGTTTTTGAAAGTTTTGTATTTTTACCAAAAATCTTAGTAAAATAAATGAAAACACGATTTTTTAAAATACATTTTTTAAACATGTTCAAAATTGGTACATTGTTTCATGTACCAATTTTGTGATAAAAGAAGGACAAGATAGTGTATATGAGTTTAATCTAATTGTCGTATTTAAGGATTGATATCTGAAAAATAAAACGTCGAGAAAAAGTTACTTTAGATTTGTAACCAGCGCCTCTGTATGCAAAAAACCATCGAAATCGGCAAGGGTTAAGAAAAATAAAAACTTGCCATAACTTAAACTGAGTATTTGTGTTTTAGGGTCATAAAATAATTTATAAATGTATAATTTGTATAAAAGCACAATCAAATAGTGTCACCTCATGCAGGTAACATTAACCAATTTTACAAGAAATACAGAATTTTTTACATAAGAGATTGAGAAACCAAAAATCTAATTTCCTTTTAAAGAAATACAGAAAAAGCAAAAAGGAACTTTAACATAAAATTGTACTTTCTTTTATTTAATTAGAGGTTCCCTATATATTAAAATTTGCCTGGTCTGCTCAGTAATTGATAACCTTGATCCTTTAACAGAATGAACTAAATTATTAAATGAAATAAAAATACCTAAATGTAAACCTTATTTTTTTTAATGATCCTCAGAAATACATAAGCATTGTGGTATTTATCTAAAACTAGTTATAATTGCCTTACTTTTCTCACTGTTATTTTCTATAAAATTTTCGTTTTCTATTATTCATAATTGATCCATAATTATTTATTCGGTTACCTAACGTTGCGTCTCAAAAGAAGCACCTTATTTGAATAAAAGAAATACTTACCTAAAGAAAAAAATACCCTTAGATTTGCTAGACAAGACCATACAACATCTAGGCATTTTGTTACGAGATTATAAGTAATAAACAATAAACACAAAATTATAGGCACAATTTATTAAACACTAATTGCTAAAAAAAAAGGTTTTTATCAATTCAAAATACTTTTTTTTTTTAAAAAATAGTCATACAAAGCAAAGCAATCGAAATTAATACGGCGCAAAACAACGAAAATGACGAAACCACAACGAAACATGAAATTCGTTTGGGGGGTTGATGAGACGACGACGGTTTTGGTACAGCGCGGATATTTTATCCCCGCGCCGCGCCTTTTCCCAAAAAAAGGAAACCCCCGGGTCTCAAAAAAATATAATGTTTAATACACACGATTAACGGGGAAATAAACCATTAAAATGTTTCGTGAAATTGTGTTATTGCAAAACCGGGGCCCGCCTGACAGTTTTTTTCCCTTTTTTTTATCGAATAGGATAGCATTCTTCCATATCCCTTTTAAAAATTCCCTTTTGGGTTGAAATTTTAAAAAATCTTGTATAAGAAAAATTCCCAATTATAACAGATCCGTAAATGGATTAATTTAAAGAAATTAAAATTTTAAAATAATATTATGATCGCGATGATTAAATAAAATTCAAATTTAAAAATTTAAACCCTTTGGGGTAGTTGAAAAAAAAGTTTTTAAAAGGGAAAAAAAAATGGTAACAGATTTATTTGATTGGTTTATATTGGAGGAAAATGCATCATACTAAAAAAATATGACTTTTAAGTTTATTATTAGATTTTTAATAAAAAAAAGGTTGCGAAACAAAATATTTACGATGTTTAAACGATTAAAAACTAAAATTTAAAATTCGTGAATACAAATACCGGCCCCCAAAAAAATATATTAAAAGTAAAAAAGATCCCCCCTCATATTTTCGACAGTTTTTACAGGCATACAAAGATGGAGCGCATTTAATATATCGGCACAGTATATGAACAATATCTTTAAACTATAAAAATGGAATATATATGTATTTGACGAAAAAAATTTTTTTAAAAAAGACTTTTCTGACATGTTATTTTTTATGATTGCCGTATCTAACAGATTTTATTCAAGTTAAATGGTATTTTTAAACATTTTAAGTGGATTGCTTACCTTTGCTACAGTTCATTCATAATTTATTAAAATAAATTATGACAAATTACTTTGTATTATTGATCTTGTATTATCACTATATTTTTTAACTATTTTTTTGTAATACCAACAACTTCTCAATTTTAAACCTAACAGCAGTAAAGAACAGAAAATCATAACGGGAAAGTACAAGTTTGTTTTTTTTTTTGTTTAAAACTTTCGACTAATATTTAACATACGTTTAATGCTTAAAAATAGCTATAAAGCAAATGGTAATAAAAACTACGTACTACACTGATAATAATGGTGATGTTGTGTCTGGTTAAGTGGCATACAGAGAGGTATTTTTGTTTATGATACCAGTGATCCACCAGTTGATCTCAAAAAAATATTACTTTTACTTTATTTTCATATTAAATTGGTATTATTAAAGAATTTTGATAATGCCATGTATCGAAATGAAACAGGGTTCTTGAACCTAAATTAGAAATTTCCGACACTTAACGCAGCAAAGGGGGCATATTTGTGGGCCCACAAATAAGAAATATAATGAAAGATGAAATTTTTGATAATATGCAATTGAATTAAGAGCTGCCTTTAGATCAGTAGTTATTTTTATTATTATTATAATTTTAAGTGTAAAAGCTAATCATTACAAAAAATACAATTAAATTACTTAATGCTTGTAAAGGAATGGAATTTAATATGTTTCTCAAAATTCAACTTTCCCGACTCTCATCTCGATTTTCTTCTTCAAAAATGTGGGGCCTGTAATTGATGAACAGGGAACGGTTTTAGCCAGTCATTTCCACTATGAAAAAAACAAGATGCCGGAAAATGAAGTGTCACTTATTGCTGGACGTTGTTAAGAGACCTCAAAAAAAGAAATATCGCCGTAAGACATCAACAACTAATCAGAAATAATAAGAACAACATTTTTAAGTACATTTAGATCATTATCAAAATACATTGTCGTTATATTTTAAAAGACAACAAGTCTTTTAGTACAAAACTATATATTATGGAAAAAATCTAAATCCATTTTTGACATTTTCGTCAAGTTTTACGTAAAAATCACATGATTTTGTCCATGACGGAAAAAAGTTAATTTTTGTTTTTTATAGTGTAAATTTATTTTAAGGTAAAATTCTTTTTAGGTGTATGCTTTTTATATTGGTATTTTTCTTTTTTTAAATAACCACTCACCTTCTTTAATTCCTTACGTCAAGAGCAGTAAAACTATTGGAACTACGTGCTTTCATGTACATGTAAATAAAATATATTTTAAAATATTAAAAAAAAAAAATTTAAAACTAAACGAATGTATAATATTAAAATTATTTAAGAAAATGTGAACTGAAAAACAATTGGATGTCACCTTTTTCACGTTTAAAAAGTCTAACAACTTTAAATAATTAATTTGCGTAAATTTAAATAGGCATTAAGTTTATTTTAGGGTGACTTATTATTTTTTAGGCGTTCTAAATACAAATAACCGGGTTTTTTCAATTAGTGGCAACGTACACTAAAACGTAAATTTTTGCAAAATATTTATTGATTTTCTAAATTTTTTAAGGTATGTGTATTTATTTATTTATTATTAAACTCAAAATGTTATATTATATTTAGTTATGTCTCATAATATCAGTAATAGCTAAAAGATATGGTGATTTTTGGTTAAGCCAAAACCACTTTAAAAGAAACGCGTAGATCCGCGCCTACAATTTGCATGGTATGTTCTGCTTTTCGCCCGAGGATAAGACACCCAGTATACAGTTTTCATTTTAGTGTATTTTTATTATTTTTTTAATTGTAAAATATTTCATTGCCACTGAATATTAAAGATCAGTTTTTAAAGCCGTATTACATATCCCTTTGTGCGTAGTGGAGTTTGTATATGTATAACACCTGCTGTAGGTTGAATAAAGATGTTTTTTGCTTCTACTGACCTTATTTTGTACTTTTTTAAACAATTTTATTTTAACAACTTTTTATCTGTAGGCCAAAAAAACTTTTTAACCTACCAAAATAGTAGATTGTTTAACTTATTTAACAAAATATGGATAAAAACAACTCACCGTATAAGTGGTAATTTACTCCCAGGTAATTTTTTTTACTTGCAACTCTAAAATGACACTTTAAAAGTATTTAACATATGTTTACTGAAAAGCATCTTTTTCCCCCACGAAGTACCGGATGCGAGAAAAAAAAAAACAATTTGCTTTGTAAACACAGACTACAACAAATAATCTGTTTTGTGGTACCCAAAACAACCAAAAATAGTTATGACTTGTTTACAAAAATTTTTATTGCATCAAAATTTAAGCCAATTCTGTTTATTTAGGATTGATGCCTTGTTTATTTATGCTGGTTTTCTCCATTTGGGAAATACTTGTGGCTCATATTATGAAATAAAATATTGTACTTTTAGGTAAGTCTGGCGTTTAAATTAACGAATAAAGGGCGCGAAAAATCGCAGACTGTATGGTAGTCCTTCGGCGGCTTATTTGGCCGGTGTTTGTGCGGAAACTGACAGCGAAATTTGGTGTTCAGGCGCTGTAAAGCTATATGATGCGCGCTTACTTTCATTTTCAAAAGTATTTTCCGAATATTATTATATCTCCAATTTGATTAATTTTTAAAATTTATGCTACAGAGTTTTAAAAATAATAAAAAATATTTAGTGAAAATGTATGATAGTAAGTTCCCTTTTCGTGACAGCTTTTTAAATAAATTATTTGTTACTTATATAAACTACTTGTAATAATAATAATAATAATATGAATAGGTTATAAATTTTTCAATCCCCTTTTAACCCAAAATTATGTGCCCCTTTTCCTTTTTCCCCACACACCTATATAGACCCCCAAGATTGTCATTATTTAAAAAAAATTAATAGCTTACTTAATATCTTAAAGGTGTGTTCCAGGAAAATAATTAATTTTTTACCAAGTAATGCCTTGCTTTTATTAAATTTTTTAAAAATTTTTAAGGAGGGAAGAAAGGCGTTTGTGGGGGAATTTTGGGGAAAAGAAAGAAAGTGATAATTGACGGAGTGTAATTTAAATAATATTTAAAATTATAATTGAAATTTTTCTTTAAAAAATTTTGGCAATTTTGAGAGATTCTTAATTTAAAAAAAATTTTTTTAAAATATTTAAAAAATTTAAATTTTATTATTTAATTAAAATATTTATATTTTATTATATTTTTATATAATATTAATTATTTAATATAATTTTTAATTTTTTAAAATTTTTAATTAAAAATTTTAAAAATTATATTTATTAAATTTTTTTAAAAAATATATAATATATATATATATATATATATATTAAAATAATATAATATAATATATATATATATATATATATATATATATATATATATATATATATATATATTATAATAAAAATAATTTTTTAATTAAAATTAAATTAATTTTTTTTTTTTATTTTTTTTTTTTTTTTAAATAAATTTAATTATAATTAATAAAATTTTTATTTAATAAAATTTTATTTTTAATATTATTTTTAATAATACATTATTAAATTATTTTTTAAAATTTTAAAATTAAATTGGTTCTTTTGGTGAATAAAGTTCAAATGATCCAAAAAGCAAGGGAAGCTGAATGTACTTTAATTTATAGGCATTTTTAATAAAAAAGTTATACAGGAGAGATCGTCTGCCCTAAGTAAAAACACAAAGCCAACTACTAAAATTCCTATCAGACCAAAAATGTTTATCAAATCATATTCATGAAACAGTTTTGTTTTTAAAAAAAGTTAACAAGCTGTTAAAAATACTTAAAAATGTCAATGTGCTAAAGGGTTTTTTTATACAATATATTTCCAAATGTGATAAAGTGTGTCGCGTTAAAAAAGCGTATACAGTGTTTTTTCTTAGAACAGCCGAGATAGTTAAGCAAAATTGTGAAATATGGTTTAGGCTTTTATGTATTTTATTAAATGCAATAATTAGAAACTCATGTTTTATAAAATACTTTCTTTGGGGGAAATAAAAAAAATATTTTTATTTATATATATATATATATATATATATATATATATATATATATATATATATATATATATATATATATATAAAATTAAAATTATTATTATTTTTATTTTATATTTTATTAATTTAATATATATTATTGTTTATAATTGTTATATTTTTTTTTTTTAGGTTTTTTTAAAATTTTTCATTTTTTATTAAAAATTTTCTTTTTTATTATTTTTTAATTTATATTTAATATTTATTTAAATTATTTTTAATTAATTTTATTAATTATTTTTTTTTTATTTTAAAAATCAAATCATTTTTTTAAAATTTAATTATTTTTATTATTAAATTCTTCTGTTTGTTTGTCTATATAGGTTTTTTGACAGGTACCGCATGGATGCTGTAGACTCCTTGGTTTTCTAGTTTATTTTTTTCCTTGGGATTTCTTATGGTGGATCCAATGGTTTTGTTGGGGTTTGTAGGCTGTGGAAATATTATGTTTGCGCAAAGTCTTCCTATTTTGTCCGTGGTGCCTTTGATGTGGGGAAAGGGTGGTTTCACTTTATTTTCCAAGGGCTCTTGTTTCTTGGGCTGGACATGTGTTTGATTCACAGCTTTTCTTATTATGTGATTTATAGCCGTTCTGTTTAAGAGCATTTGTTATGTTAAAGTTTTCCTCTCTGTTGCTGTCGTCAGTCAGTTTTAGTGGATCTGGAAATTAACGTAGTGGCAACTCCTTGTATTTGCGATGGTGGTGGTGGGATTGGCGTTCAAGTACCTGTTGGTGTGAGTGGGTTTTCTATAGACAGTATGTTGCAACTTGTCGTTTTGGGTCCTAGTGACAAGTACATCCAGGAATTTGAAGTGTGGTTGTTTTCTTCAAATTCCACTGTGAACTGGATCCTCTGTGGATGGAATTTATATGATCTAGGAAGCAAGTAGAGTTTCTTTGACAAAGGGCCACACAACAAATAGGTCAACAACATATCTGAGCCATAGTTTTGGCTTTAGGTCGGCTGTATCGATGGCTTTCTTCTCAAAGTAAATCATAAACATGTTGGCTACTGCTGGCGAGAGGAAAGATCCCATTGCTGCTCCATCTGTTTGGCTGTAGATTTGGGAGTCAAACCATTGATTGCTTTTTTACCTGACTTCTGAATTTATCAATTGGCATCTGTGGTAAGGGACTTAAAAGTGAATATATATATATATATATATATATATATATATATATATATATATATATATATATATATATATATATATATATATATATATATATATATATATATATATATATAATATATATATATATATATATATATATATATATATATATATATTATATATTAATATTTAATAAGTCCCTTTACCACAGATGCCAATTGATAAATTCAGAAGTAGGTAAAAAAGCAATGAATTCTGCCCAGTAAGTAATAAGGTAAAGTGATTTAGAGTTTGGGCCACCTTATAAAAGGTCGCTCTTTTTAAAAGTGACATATCCTAAAAAATGTAATTTTACAGAAAAATATACCTTGTAGTGTAATAGTTTTACTAACAAAACTTTAAGATTGATCTTTTTTCCACATGTCAATTATTTATTAAAGTAACTTTCATTTGGTCTTATTTTAAAATTAGAGGAGTTTAAGTTATGTTAATTTTGTAAAAAAAAAACACAATTTAGTTGTTTTAAGTATAATTCACTTCGTAGCAGTTTCTTAGAATTTACTTGACTCCTCCTATTTCCTACTTCTAGTTAATTAAGGAAATTAACTTATGACGTTTATTTCCCAATTAAATATTGATTTTTATAACATAATTATATAAATAAATTAAATTAAAGATTTCTGGGCTCGTGTTATTTTTAAGAAAGGGGTGTGAAACAATTTTTTTAATGTTTTAAATACACCCCAGTGGCACGTGGCATGTACTTGGGGAGAGGAACAGAGGATCCAGAAGCCCCAATTTTTGGAATACAATAAATTATTTTTGGAATATAATTTAATTTTTTATTCACATTAATTCATTAAATTTTTGAATACCCTTATTATTTTATTATACTTTTTTAAATAAAATATTACCGATAAAATGTTAAGGATATTCCTTCGTCATAACTCACCGTTGCATTGACTGCATTTTGCCATATGTACTTTTAGTATTGGTTCATCTAACATTATTTCAAACAATTAAGTGTGTTTATAAACACTGTTTTATTTAATCTGGCTACCTTCCATTATTTATCGTTGCACCAAATAATGCCATCTGGACGTAACAGAGGCCTGTATATAATAACATAATTTTCGTTTTCTATTTGTTTAACTTAATTCTATACACAGTTTTACAAATTAAGACAAATTAACTTGCGAGGTACTATGTAGAATATCTACATATTAATAGCTAAGTACTTTCTTATATACAAAATCACTATTCTAAATTGGAAGGGTTTCTTTAGATGCCCTCTTTCAGAACTTAACAATTTATATTTGCTACTGTCAGTTTAACCTAAAGTTACTTTTTTTTAACAGCACCCTTTATCTTTTTCTAGCCCATCAGATTCGTCTTAAAATTTTCTTTTTATTCATATGTCACCATGTAATGTTAAAATAATTTATTTAAATAAGCTTTAGGCCATGAGCCAGCTTGAACTATATTAAAGTGTAGTGTGCTGTGCTGTATATTGTGTTTGCCCGGTTAATGTCAGTCGAGGTGACTAGATTTTTAATATTCCGAAAAAAAAATTCGCGATATTTTGAAAAGTAGAAACAACATAAATTTAGTTGTTCATATGATGAAAACAATTATTCTTGTACCGTTTCGATCCTTAACAATAATTTGAAACCTCCACTGTATCAATAATAGATATTTTTCATTCGGTTTTCATGCAATAAAGGTTGATATAAAAGCTACAGCAAATCAATTAGGATGATCATATATGTCAAAAATGAAAGAAAAATAGTGGTGTTATAAAATGGACAAATACTGCGATCTCCTTTGGAACTTTTTTTCGAAATATGAAAAATCTAGTGACCGTCGCATATCATATCATCTGTAGTTTTAAAACCATAGCACACTAGAGTTTAATATAGACCATGGTGCATCTTATGGCCTACTGAAGCCCATTTGGGTAAATGCTTTTTGACACCATTTTAAAAGCAAATGTCACTTGGTTAAAAAGTAGTTGAAAAAACTTAATTTTAGTTACTTCGGATTAAACTGTATGTCGCAAAAATACATTATTAAGTCCCGAAAGAAGGCAACTCTCCGCTATTAAAAGACCTTCCCATTTTAGAATAATATTGGTGTAAATAAAAAGGTAATCATCTGTTACGTGTCCCTTGGTCACGCGGTATATTTAATGATTTAGAAAATCGTTAACCACATTTTAATCGCATGTTCATCATCAGGAAATGCTGTCACAGTAATTTTGTTATTGAAAGTGCTACTTTACCCATATTTAAAACTGAACCGTTATCAAATTGGGATGGTATGAGTAAACATAACAAAGATTTTACCGGGCCAGGGCTGGACCGAGAACGGACTGTAAGCGCACTATAATGTGAATCGGGCCTTAATCTTATATAGTTTGAATATATGTATATTTCTCTGTCTGACTTTTTCTTCTTGATAGATGGCACAGATGAGGGCTGGATTACCGAAACCGCTCTGCTAGGATTTTAAAAATGGACAAGATTTGGACGAAATATAAAGCTTCTTTATTTATTATTTTTTTATTTCAGCTAAAATAAACTTTAATTTTTTAATAAATGTATTAACGATTATTGGTATCTATATATAATTTGCTAATATGGATATATTTATATGTAGGTAGGTATATATACTTATTTGTCTGTCCACGTGATTCTGAAGTTATGGCTTGAGCTAAAATCATTAAATTTGGCACAGTGGTAGTCTTTAGCAGGGGGTTAGAACCTAACAAAGCCCTTTTTTTGGGAATTTGCCCCGGGACAAAAATGAAGCAAAAAGTGTTTTTTTACCGTAAGGGTCAAAAAAGGTCTTACGGAGACAGAGGTATTAAATTGCCTTGGCCGGCGGAGAAGGCTTTTCATCTAGTTTCACAATAATTTACTAATTTTTGCTTAACAAACTTTTTATTTTAAAAATCTTGTATTATTATTAAATTTTGATGAGAACCCATTACCGTTTTTTAACAAACTTTAGACATCTTGCCTTTTTGGATTGTCCTTCCGTGACGAGGGGTTTTTACGGCATTTTTTACTTCACACTAAAAGATCATAATATGATAAAGTATGGAATCCATATTAGGGCGGTTTTAATAAATAATTTATTTCGGACAAACGTATTTGGTTGGGATATAACTAATGGTTTATAAACTTTAATTAACAATGCACAATAGGATTTATAATTTACTAGATTTAGAATAAATTATCCATCCAAATAGTTGCCAAGTGGGAGTCTTAGTATTATCTTATTGATTATATTTTGACAATTTGTTTACGTCTATACAATCTTTATTCCATTTAAATAAATGCAATTATAGTAAAACTTAAAAAAGGAAAATGTTTTAAAAATTCATTTACAAATTTTTGACTTGAAAAAAATCTAAAATTATGGTCCTGCTGTGACTTTGGTTGGTTGAAAAAATTAATCCAGAAGGATAGACAATTCCTTTTTTTGCAATACCTTTGACTTAGCTCCACACCCGAATTTTTTTTTGTCAAATCACAGAAGAAAGTAGTATTTTTTTTTTTTTTTTTTTTGGGCAAATTACAACGATATTTATCAGATTAGACAAAAAAACAATAAGAAATGTGTTTTGAAAATATAATCTGTTTGAAGATATAAAAACAGATGATACGGATTGCCGTCCAAAAGCTTCTTTTTTTTATAATTTTAAAAATATGATTGGGGAAAATGGAAACGGTATTTTAAGGAAAATGGCAGAAAGCCTAATTTTTTTTTTACCAAAAAAACATGTACCAGCCTATTTTCTTTGTCAAAAAAATTTAGAATCTTTATAAACATTCACCTTTACGAAAGAAACCAAACGCCGCCAAACGGTGATAGGGCTTGTATGACGATTGATACCATCTTTCCGCAGACTATCCAAGTGATAATAATGCCTTTCTGTAGAAATAAAAAAAAGTTTGTTCCTTATTTTTGGCAAAGAAGCACCAACAATTATTTATTGTTTTTTTTAACCTGATAACAGGGCCACGAAGGCTTGTATGAAAAGAAAAGGTACCGTGGGTAACCGAGTTTTTAGATGTTTAACCCATCTTATTCCACCAGTTCCATCAACGTTGTCCAAGTACCGAAACATGGAAACCTTTAAAGTAACACGGTAGTGGCAAACCCCGGATGTTATACAAATAACTACTACCCCATTTTTAAAGCCGCGTTATTTTTATCCGGGCGGGACCTCAGTCAGCACGGACTGCAAACCACACTCAACACAGTGGCGGTCTCCCATTCAAACTGTACCCGTCGTTTCTTAACTTCGTGACAGATTCTAGAAGTTCTATATGCTCTATTCATTGGAAAAACATGAAGAAAAGTAAAGAAATAAGTCAGAAGACATTGACATTTTATCCTAAAAAAACTTAAGAACACCGGTATTTCGACACGGTGTATCAATAATATTTTTTAGATACAGATAATGTAAAACTATAACATTTTCCAAAAAGAAAGGTTACTTTGATCTCTTAAAATATAAAAAAAAAAATTAACTAAAAATCCTTTAACAACCAACCACCAATATTAATTCCCGAACCCAACCATGTCCTAGATTTACTTCATAAAAAACGCAGCCATAATTAACAGTTTATTGCCCTCTCAATTATTACTACAGACCATATAAACACTAAAAAGCCGAGACATTTTTTTTTAATTTTAAATAGATTATTACCAGCTTTAATAAAACCAGAAAAGAATTAATAAAAATATACATATCAGTTTATAAGGATACATATTTTTTTAAATTTATTTTAGAGCTCCAAAGTTTAATATTTTATACATTTATTAAATACTTTAAAGTTATAAATAATATAATGAAAGATCCAAAGAAACCCGTCAGCATTATTTGAAAAGTTTTATAATATACATTTTGGAAAGCATACTTTTGCATTTTTTTATAAAATATAGTTTATATTAAAAAAAATATAAATCACATTTTGAGAAATGCCAGACACGAACCAGAAGAATATTTTGTTGTTTAAACTACATTTTCAAACATACACACTTTTAAAAAAAAAAAAATGTTAGTTTTTCTTTTTGGTTGAAATTTTGAGAATATTTTAATTTCGAAAAAATTTTTTTAAAAAAAAAATTTAAATAAATTAAAAAAGTTTTTTAAGGGGTTTTTCATAAAAAGGGAAAAATTTAAGTTAAATTTGGAAAACAAAATTTAAAGATTTTTTCCGGTTTTAAAAACCCGGAATTACAGAAAAAAACGGTTTTTTTTTATAAAAAAAGGATTTTTGAAAAAATATAATTGTTATTTTTTAATTTTTTATAAACAAAAAAAAAAAATTTTTTTTTATCGTGAAAAAAAAAAATTTTTCCCCCAAGGGGTTGGTCGTCCGTTTATCAAATGTTACCCGGGGTTTTTAAATTTTTGCCCAATTTTTTAAAAAACTTTTATGTAAAAAAATATTTTCCTGTTTCTTTTTTAATATTTTTTTTTTTAAAAAAAAGGGAGCCCCTCTTAAAATTAAAAAAAATAAAATCGCAGCATAGAACGGGGCTCAACTAAAATATAAACAGTTAAAAGGGGGGTCCCCCATGCCTTTTTTCGGGACAATATTTTTTTCTTCTAATCTGTCAACTGTTTTTTATCTCAAATCACCTTCCATCTAAAAAAATTTTAAATTTCCGAGTATATCCAGAAATATCTAAAAAAAAAAAATTTTGGAAAATCGTTTTTATTTTTTGTTACCTCCATTTTTAAAAAAAGGGTTTTGGCGCATAAGGGGGGGGAATGGGCCCTTTTTTTATTTTTTTAAACTTACCCTTTTTTTAAAAAATATTTTTTTTAAAAAGTTTATCAGAAAATCCCAAATTTTAATTGACCGTTTTTTTTTAAAATTAAATGAATTTCTTTATACGGGGTCCGGAAAAAAAGTATTACCTATTTTTTTTTTTTTTAAAAAAAAAAAAAGTATCAGTATTCACTATGGCGATATTTTTTTTTTTGGAAAAAAATAGGCTTTGGGGGAGTTTATTAAAATTGTTGACAGTTGTCAAAATGCCGCGTTGGTTAACAGAACATCGTTTTTTTTGTGTCGAAAAATTTATTGAATAAATTTCCCCATTATAGCCTTTAAAAGGTGTTTTCGACGTCAATTTAATGCCCGACAGGCCGAGCGGAAGACCATTAAGTTTTGATTCGTAAATGGAGGACAGGAGGATCCGTTTTAGACAAAAGTAATGGGGGCCAAGTCTGCCTGCAATGCACTGAACGAAGAAGAGTTAAAATGAATTTTTCGCTAGCCCAAAAAATCTGTTGTTAAAAATGCTATTGTTTTTAAAATTTTTCTAAGCGAAGTACACGAAGAATTTAAAAAAAAAAATTTTCACCCATATAAGATCCAACTGTTCGAAATAAATCATCGGGGAAAAATTAATAGACTTATTTTTTCGTTCTTCGTACCAAATAAAAAGGATTGAAAACAATATGTTTTTGAGCGATGAGGCCCATTTTTTTTAAAGGGGGAAAATAAACAGAATTGTCGTTACGGGGCCCCAAAAGAATCCCCGCAAATTCATCAGGGCCATTTCATTGCCCCAAAATAACTTTTTGCGCCATTCCTCGTTAGGATAATCGGCCCCTTTTTTTTAGGGAAAAAGGTCAGACAGTAACAGTTACTGCCGCCGCCATGTTCAAATGTTTCAGATATTTTTTACCGCAAATTAAAAAAAAATTGGGGCATTACTGGCAACAGGATGGGAACAAGCCATACGGCAAGAATAAGCATGGATATTTTTTGACAATCCTTTCCAAACAGACTGATTTTAAAATGGTACCATTCCTTTTCCACAAGATCGCCCGACCTTTCAGCACCAGATTATTTTCGGGGAAGTTCTTAAAAAAGTAATGAAAAATATAAACCCCGTTGAAGAATGTTTGAAGAGGGTGGCGGTCATTTGGGGAAAAACCATTTTTAAAAGGGATAAAAAACCCCCCATTTTTTCTTTTTTAAAATAAGGGCCCTTTGTTTTTTTTTAAATTTAAAAAAATTTTTTTTGCTTTAAAAATTTGGGTTTTTCATTTTCCCGGCCCCTTTACCCCCTTTAGGGAAGGAACCCACAAAAAATAAAAATTTTAGTTTTTACCTTTTTTAAAAAAATAAAAAATTTAAAAAAAATAAAAAAAAAAACCCCCCCTTTTTTTGAAAAAACCGCCATTTTTGGATTTTTTTTTAAATTTTGGGGGGAAACCATAATGACATTTGTACCGATAAAGAATCTACCATTTTGGCTTTTTTTCAGATAAAGGTTTTGACGGAAAATTTTTTTTTTTTGTTTAACCCTTTTTTCTAAATTTTAAAATATAAATTTAACTAAAAAAAAATGGAAAACCCAAAAATTTTTTTTAAAACCCCCCTTTTTTAAAAAAACGCCCAAAATTTCCCGGGCTTCGAAAAACCCCTTATTTTTTTGGAGAAACAACATTGACAATTACTTTTAAACCCGGCCCCCGAATCAGAGAAACAAAGTTTTTACACTATTTTTAAAAAAAAAACCCTTTTAAAAAAAAAATTTTTATACAGGGGGTTTTGGATGGGGGGGCCCCAAACGACGCGTTTTATAGCTTGGGGGCCCCGGGGGGGCTTTTTGGAGTGATTTCAAAAAATTTAAAATATTCTAATCAAATGAAAAATTTCGACTTTGCCCCCCAAGGCCCAAACCTCGAGTGGCTCGAACAAAACTTGCAACACGGTTTTGGGTATAAAACCCCTTACTTAAACAAATTGAACTTTGTAGAAAACCCCCCTTAAACGACTAACCCGGGTCATAAAGCACGATAAGAAATTTACATTTTCCCCCTTTACAGACTTCACAATATACGAAGTCCCTTTCAGTCATCGATAGGGTTAAAAAAAATTTTTGGGGCCTTTGGGGGGTTTTTAAAACAGAGAACATTTTAAAGAAGTTTTTGGGTTTCTGGGAACCTTTTTTTTTAAAAAATTAAAAAAGCACTTTCAATTTTGATCTACCAAATTATTTTAATCGATATCATTTTTAAATTTATTGAAACCCATTTATTTTAAACTATGTGCAAAATTATTGAGTTTATGGGGGGGCCAAAAATGACACATTTACAGTTGGGATGTAGGTCTAAAGCAGTCATAAATTTTTTTTTATTTTAATAGTTTTTACTTTTTTTCACTACTTTTCCCCCAGCAGCGATAAAAATTTTATTATGAAGTTTTCTGACCTCAAAGTTTTTAAATTATAGGTTAGTGGGGTCCTGGTTTCATTTTTCCCCCCGGCCCCCAATAACGTAGCGACGCCACTGTAAATGGCAAAAAATTTTTCCTTTATTTAAGTGGTTTTAAAAAAACCTATTAAAAATGATCTGAAGTGCGGGGGACATTTTTAAAAAAATTAATAAATGAACAACCCTTTTTTTAAAAAAATTTGTGAACTGATTCTAAAATGGGGGAAACCCCGAAATATCCCTGCCCCCTTTTGGGGGATAGTAAAGGGAGGGGAAAAAAAGGGGCAATGATGAAAAACGGCAAAAAGGGTTTTTTTTGGGAAAAACATTTTCACTTTCCCCCGTTTTTTATTTCCAGACTATGCATCGTTAAGAAAATTTTTAAAAAAACTTCCAGAACCTTTACAAAAATTTTTTTTTTTTGCAAAACCAAATTAAAAAAAAAATCTTTTAAAAAAAAAAAAAAAAAAGTTTTAAAAAATTTTTATTTTAAATTTTAAAAAAGGAAAATCTGATGCATGGGGGTTTTTTTAGAAAACGTTGTAAAAAAATTATTTTTTTAAAATATGTCGAGTCATTTAGACTATTTCCAAAAAATTAAAAAAAGGGGAAAAAAAAGGGAATCTTTTTTTGAGAATTCCCAAGTAAAAAAGGGGGCCCGTGTAAAAAAACATTATGGTGGGGGAGGTTAATTTGGTCCCTAAAAAAGAGAGTTTTTAACAAAGTATTTATAAAAAAGTTAGGAAGACAGGCATTTTTATTTTTTTAGCACAACATTTTTTTTCCCCTTTAAAATTTTTTTAGATAAACAAAGCCTTTTTTCAAATTTATTTATTTAAAAATTGTTTTTTTTTTAAATTTTTTTATAAAGAAAAAATAATAATAGCAAAAATTATAAAAAACAAGTGTAAACTTGTTCACATTTTTTTTTAAAAACCCCAAAAATTTTTTTAAATATATTTTTTTTTGCCCCTAATTTTTTGTGTATAATTGGAAAACTAAAAAAAATTTTAAAAAGGTTTTTTTTTTGTGTGGCATTCCCCCTTTGTAAAAACCCTTTTTTTTTTTCAAATAATTTACCGGGGGTTTTCCCAATTTTTTTTTTTTTAGTTAATTAAATAGGCATATTTACTTAGGATTTTTAAAAAAAAAACAATATTCTGTTTTAAAACCCCATATTTTAAAAAAAATTTGTAAGCCCTGGTTGTTGCTGAAACCAAAATGTATAAAAAATTTCCAAAAAGTATTATTTGAGTTTCTTTTGAATAGCTCATTTATTTTTCAAATATTCTTTTATTCCCCAAATTTGAAATTGTAAGAAAATACATGAAAAAAAACTTAAATTTCATAAGAAAAAAAATAAGAAAAAAACTTTTTTTTTTTTGAGTACTTTTTTAAAAACCAAAGCGAAGCTTTAAAAATTTAAAAAAAAAAATTATTTTAATAA
>JAHBCN010012120.1:0-27148 GCA_019359885.1 Listronotus oregonensis
TAATATCGGGTGAGCCAGCTTTCCCCCAAAAATGACATCATGCACTGATGAAGCGGATGCCAAAAATATTTCCTCCAGTTTAGTTCGTAACCCACGCACATTCTGATAATACAATGCCAAGTGATCAACTGCCAAGCGTCTGGGTTTAACCCGTTTTTGGATAAAGAATTGGACCTATTATTTGAAAGCTCGAACAGCACCCTTTATTATATATGGAGTACCTTTCCCGATCTATTACCAGGTTTTCCTCACCATTTGCCAGCCTTTCAAACTCTTGATAAAGCTCCTTAATAACGCGCTGCATTTCTGTAAGGTCGGCCTTAACATAAATGTTTGTTGATTTAAGCCTTATGTCTCTTTCTAAGGCACTCCGTTACTGTACTTGAGTCACCAAAAATTACTTTGACAGGTCTGGGATTGGTATTGCTCTTTTCCCACCCTTACAACCCTAAAATCAGGGGATGGAGTAATCTCCAACTTCTCCAAAATTTCTGAAACATGTTCTTTATCGTATTTTATTCTTTCAGCGGTTGTTTTAGACTTGCTCTCCAAAATATTAAAAATCATAATATTCTTCGCTCTAGATGTTCTTTCTTAGAATTTCAGAATCGTATTTTTATTTTCCAAAGCTGTAACCTCGGTGTCTTTCTCAGCTGGTTTGACTTGTGCTGTTGAGTTGCCATCAATCATTAAATCAAGTTTGCTCTTCAACACTGCAACCTCACTTTCCAAGGATTCGATTCTTTCATCCCTTGCTTGCTGAGATGCCTTAAAGTCGTCCAATACTGCCTGGATATTTTTTTTTTTGTTCAAGAAGGAGATTTACTATGAGAGAAACCACAGAAATAACGTCCTTATTACTGGCATTTGTTTTCTTAAGCAAGGTAGATATTTTTGATTTTATTGTTACCTCACTTTCAGTTGTCGTTACTGAACCGTTGTCCGTGTCACTAGGTCCAGGAGTTAAAAGACCAGAACAAGCCGCTTGTTTTTCACCGCCAGTCCGCGTTTTTTCGCCTACACTGCCCATTACAGGTGGTAGAGAGTCACTACCTAATCCGACCGAAATTCTCCTCACCTCAACTTTTTTACAGGATGAACATTCCCAATTATGAGACTTAGTTTTTCGAAACACAGCACAGATTTTATCATATTCCGCCTTAGAAAGCGCCGAACAACCCTTATGCAACCAAGAGCAACATGAAGAGCACTCTATAGAAGCCTGATAATCTTTTACTTCACGATCACAGATCAAGCAAACACACGCGGCCGCCATACCTTTTTATATTCCAAAACACCCGGACTAAATATGCTTAATAATATATTTGCAGAAAAAACTAAACCGGAGCCAGATATTAATATCAGAGCCGCTTTCTTTCGCAGAAATTTGAATCATGATTTCTGATCATGATTTATATGTTCAGTGGAACATGTTTGATTTTACGGTCCGAAAGAACGCTCGAAAAGCTGTGAAATCTATAAACAATGGAAGTGACAAAAATGACATTTTTAAAAATGTTTGTTGACAAATGTTATGCTGTTGGGGGTTGTTTTTTTGTGGCTGTTTTACAAATTTCAAGAAACATACGTAAATTCTGAAGAATTCATATTGCCCCTAAGTCGTTTTAAATAAAATATAATGTGAGAAAAAAAAATCGTAAAAATCGTTTGAAATTAGGTTAGGATTTCGTGATCGAAACAAACTAATCATAAAACGAATATGTTCAGTTTGTTCAGAATTTTTCGAATCATGATCCGCTAACGTCAAACTTAAAAATGCGAAAGAACATGATTAATGAATCATAACGCGTTATGATCAGATGATCCGGCCCGAAAGAAAGCAGCTCAGCAATGCAGGTAGATAAGAATCACAAAAAAAAACAACAAACGAGGAATTTGCTTGCTTTGTTTACACTTAAAAATCAGTTTTCTTATTCTTACTGCACTTTTTTTTAAAGAAATACTTTTCTTGTTGTATAGTATTTGTTATTTTAAATATTATATAAAAATTCCACAAATTTTTGACCGTTATAGCCGATATAGGAGCAAATATTGATCTGTATTCTCTTAAGAGATGGCTAAGGTATAATGAAAAATCTTGTTTAAATCAGACGTAGGAATAAGCTTGGCCTTAAAAAGAACAGTAGAAAGGTGCAACATGTTAGTATGAGGTCGGCAAAGACATGTTTCCCTTACATCAATCGATAGAGGCCTTACATAAAATGGTCTGTTTGGAGTGAAATTGCTATAACAACATTTTTGGTCAGGGTTTTCTCGCTGAAATGAATGAAATAGATTTTGCATAGTGTCCAACAGATAGCGTTTTTGCATTTTTGACTTTTTATAGGTCACAGTTTCTTTTTTACCCGCGGTAGCCCTGGATACGTCGTCACAATTAAAAAATTGGTGTATTTTAACTCGTAGAACGCTTTTCTCATTCTTTGGTGTGTGTTTTCTAAAATAACCCTAATTAGTATTTAAACAGTCTTTGATTATTTGCACTTTCTTTCTTGATTGCGTTATACTATCTTCTTTAAATATATTTTGAACAATGCGTCTCTCCTTAAAACTTCTTATTTTCTTATACCGCTGTTTAATAGCATTTGATAGAATATTATATCTGTCGTCATGTGCGCGGTTTGTTCCCTGATTTTTTCGTAAAACCCTATTGTATCTTTTCTTGTATTTTTCATATATTTTTTTTTCATTTTCTCTAACTCTCCTTTCATTTTCAAATTTTCTCTGAGAAGTTTAGATCTATCTCTCTTTACTTTTTTTCTACCACGAGCTTTTGCAGACATGTTAGGACTTGCATTACTGTATCTTGGAGTTAAAGGCTGAGGAGTTGACGAGGAGTGGCAAATCTTGGTGAAAAAACAGGTGTAACTCTATCAGATGCTGAAGGTGGTGGTGTCTTAGATCTAGGCATTGATTCTTACGTATTCATAATTACTTGAAGTGCTCTTTGACGATCTCTTCTTTTGGCATTCGCAACTCACCATTTTTTTTTTAGATAGTCGATGCTCACGCGGAGTCATGTCTTTTATCAAGCGTTTATTTTTATGATATCTCTCTAAATCTTTTCTTTTAGCTTCTGCTTCTTTTTCGGGATTCCGTTTTCGCCTCTCCCTATAGCGTCGCTGCTTTTCAGCAGCGGTGAGAGCCATAATGATGTGATATAATTATCTAGAACACATTATTTAATTTATGATACAAGATACAGACAGACTAACAACGACCAAAGCTTTAAACTGTTAAATAATTACATGAATAACAACTCTGTTACCAGTCTACAACTCTGTTACCAGTCTACAACTCTGTTACCTGATGATAGTAACAGATTTGTTCAGTAACAGAGTAGTAAATTTAAGGCTTTGTGTCTTTTATTATTTAAACAAAATTATATAAAGTTAAAATCAATGCACATAGGGTAATTATTTCATAAGATCAACTTTAAATTTGTAAATTTGTAAAGAAATATAGGAATACTTACTTAAAAACGTCGGTAACAGAGTACAAACAGAATAAAACCACGCGCCTCACATCACAGCCAACGGACAACTGGTTCGTATACCCCCCGCCTCACTTGCAACGAACAGTGTCGATAAAGCAGTAGACATAATAACACAACTGTTTTCATTAAAAAGATGGCGCCACCTCTTAGTAGCTGTCAAATATATGTGGTAACAGAGCGAACGCTTATTATTTGACATAAAGCGGGACAAAACTTGAAATAATCGTAGATGGATTAATAATTGATTTCACTAGGTATGAAACATCTTGTAAAAAATGTTGAAGTTGCCTAATTACTATAGTATTTAAACAAAAAGATTCATATGGTTTTATAAAATGGTATCACGATTTCCGTATAATGGTCTGCCGCCTGGGACACAATTTTTTTGTATGAAAAACAACTTTGTTACCATAAATGACTGCTCTGTTGTATAAAAAAAATTGTGTTTAATCAATATTAAAGGCATTAAATGTTAAAAAGTTATTAAATAATGTGTCCTATAACGAATGATCCTATAATGCTTTAAAATGTTGCTATATCTTAGGGTAAAGAAAATATTTTATTATAGTCCTTGAGATCGTTAATTTGATGAAAAAATACATCATCACTAAATTTAAAAATAAAATAGTTCATATAGTCTTTAACTTGGAATGAATTCAATAAGTTAAAAGCAAGTAATTTTTTAGAAAAATGCTCAGACCCGTCGATTAGTATTTTTACTTGCGCAATTTTTTACGAAAGAAATATTTATACAGAATGTCCCAAATTTGCCATATGACGCTATGATGATTTTTAAATCTGGCAAATTTAAATAAAAATAAACAATATTTTATTTACATTAATAATGTTTCTTCAATACACACTCAAAGTGTTGTCCATACACTAATTGGCAATATCCTAAAAAGGTACGGAAACTCGTTTTGAACATTTCAAATAACTTCTGGCGAAATTAGCCCACCCTCATGTCTTATTTGTACTTTCAACTCTTTGACATTGTCCGGCTTCGTCTTATAAACTTTTCTCTTTAAGTTCCCTTTTAAAAATAGTCCATGGAAGATGAGGTCTGGAGATCTGGGTGGAGATTCTGTGGGCCCCTTCTACTGATCCATCTGGCTGGAAATACAGCATCCAAAATTTTTTTTTTCCGCCGTCTCCATATCGGAGGCAATGCAGCCTCCTGGGCTTTTTGTACCCAACCTTCCATTTTCTTTTATACCAATCTTCCACTTGTTTTGTTCCCTCTACAAGTTGTATAACCCCGAGACTGGTTGTGGTTCGCCCAAATAATGCCTGTCTTTTGTGATTCAACGCTTCTCATCCGCACAGGATATGGTAGGCTGTTTCTTCTCCTTCATTGCACATTCTGCAACTTGGGACCCATTGTATGAGTCTATCTTGTGTAGGTGTCGTCATAGGTTATTGTGCCTGTTAACAGCCTTACTGTTATGCAAAGTCTTCTTCTACTTTGTCTGAGTAGTTCTTTCTTCGTTCTCTTGGGTGGGCCCTTTATAAAGCTTTTTCCATGTCTCATACTACTGATGCTGGACCAGTATTTTTCGTGTTTGTTTCAGTTCCATTCCCTAGTTTGTGCTCGGGCTGTGGTTTTGGTCACTCCAAGGGCAGGTTCTGGTCCAAAGTATGGTGTGGATGATCCCTTTCTTGCTAGCTCATCCGCTTTTTCGTTGCCTTCTATTCCCGAATGTCCCGGTGCCCACAGGAGAATGACCTGTTGCGTTCTCCTAGAACTTTCAATTCTTTTTGACATCCCCATGTCAGCTTGGATATTATCTTGGGGTTTGCTAGTGCCCCTGTTATTAGACCCGCTTATTTATACAGTATTTTTTGTATTTTTCGGTTGTCGATAAAACGTTGTACATCACATGTGCGTTTAACATGACCACAACACTCGTGTGATCATAACGACTCTGTCTACGACCCTCGTCATTCTAATGTTTCACACTTGTTATTGTAATCATGTTTATAAACACACTTGTAATTTAAATAACTTTTTTTCACGTTACTGATTGATTTAAAATATAACAAAATTTTAGCCGATGAAAAAGCTGCTGACGCCAAAGAAAAAGCACGGCAACTGGAAAGAAAACGAAAAGCGGCCATGTTCCTCAAGTTGAAATCGGTCGAGAGCTCAACAGGAGGTACGACTTCGTCGCTAAATCCAAGCGAGAAATCCTCGCCTACCAAATTGGTCAAGTCTGAGAGAAACATTAAAAGTTCGTCGTCGACAATAAGTAGTCGAAGAAATTCAGAAGATGGTGTGAAGATTGCCAGGTACCTTGTTTTTTTAGCTTATTTTTTTAGACTTATACAGTGCTATTTTCTATTGGTATAAATTGAGTGAATCATAAACATTTTTTTTTCTAATTATTTATACCGTGTGTCCCAAATCTAAGATATATGACGTTATCGATATTTTGTTTTAATCGGAAACTAAGTTTTTTAGAGAGTATTTTTAAAGTGCAGTTATACATAACTAAATATAAAAAGAAACCCTATTTTATTTATATTGAAAATTTGTCTTTAATCCTGCTAAAAATTTGGGGTAAAAGCCTATTCCTACCCATCAGTCACGTCTCAGTTTCGATCCGTTGCAGTGTTGCCAACAGTACGGTAATTACCGTACCTGTACGGTTAATATGAACCAAGATACGGTAATAAGGTCATTACCGTACGCAAATATACGGTAATTTAAACGATTTAAAAATTGCTTTATTTGGAGTTAGTCAAGACTACCGAGATAAAATAAAAAGGTTCGCCAATGCAAATTCGTGCAATAATTAATACTCGGATAAATATTATGCATTGTACCTTGTACCAGAACACACCCTTGCGCTTCTACTAGCCAAAAATCGATAGCATTGGCAACATCGTCCGATAATTTCTTCAATGGTCTGTCTCTGTGGCTTGTGCCATCACTGCTACTGGCGTCAGAGATGAGTAGGGAGATTGCCGATCGCAATGGAGCGAAATGTATAAGCGATTGCTGCCGTGAGCTAACGCCCTCGCACTGGTCAAGCGCCGAACTAGACGCACTTTCTCCCCTCTCCGCTTGCTAAAGTATAGTACGTCTACATTAATGTGCGAATAGGGTTAAATAAATTTAATTTTGTAATTATATTTACTTTTATGTGTTTTTGTCGCTGATCACGATTTTGGGGTCAGATTCGGGCCGCGACCAATACGTTAAATAGAAAAGGTGAGAATAGAGATAAATAAATTTAATTTTGTAATTATATTTATTTTTATGTGTTTTTGTCGTTGATCACGATTTTGGGGTGAAATTCGGGCCGCGACCAATACGTTAAATAAAAAAGGTGAGAATAGAGTTAAATAAATTTAATTTTGTAATTATATTTATTTTTATGTGTTTTTGTCGTTGATCCCGATTTTGGGGTGAGATTCGGGCCGCGACCAATACGTTAAATAGAAAAGGTGAGAATAGAGTTAATTAAATTTAATTTTGTAGTTATATTTATCTTTATGTGTTTTTGTCGTTGATCACGATTTTGGGGTGAAATTCGGGCCGCGACCAATACGTTAAATAAGAAAATGAGAATAAGGTTAAATAAATTTAATTTTGTAATTTTATTTATTTTTATGTGTTTTTGTTGCTGATCACGTTTTGGGTGAGATTCGGGCCGCGACCAATACGTTAAATAAAAAAGGTGAAAAAAAGGTTAAATAAATTTAATTTTGTAATTATATTTTTTTTTAGTGTTTTTGTCGTTGATCACGATTTTGGGGTGAGATTCGGGCCGCGACCAATACGTTAAATAAAAAGAGTGAGAATAAGTTAAATAAATTAATTTTGTATTTTATTATTTTATGTGTTTTGTCGCTGATCACATTTTGGTGAATTCGGGCCGCTGACCAATACGTTAAAAAAAAGGTGAGAAAGGTTAAATAAATTTAATTTTGTAATTATATTTATTTTAGTGTTTTGTCGTTGATCACGATTTTGGGGTGAGATTGGCGCTACCAATACGTTAAATAAAAAAGGTGAGATAGAGTTAAATAAATTTAATTTTGTAATTATATTTATTTTATGTGTTTGCATTAATAACATTTTTAGAACAAACAAACTTTAAATATAACAAATAAAACATTAAAAAATTTAAGAACATAATATGTTTGTTTGTATATTAATTATAGGTAAAACCCTATACTAACATTTATCTTCGAACTTTTTTTTCTGCAAAATCATTAATTATATCATTACAATTAATGCTATTTGTTACGTCTGGTTCAATATATAGCTAAAGCTTCTAATCGTTCCTGTTCTATAATTGATCTTAAATAGGTTTTAATGCGTTTCAAACAGAAAAAAACTTCGTTCAGCAGAACAGTTTGAGACCGGTTAACAAATACACAGTATAAATATAATGTCAATATTTAAATATATACTTTTTGAGTCCATTTTGGTAAACCACTTATATAATAATTCAAAATGGAGCATTAAGTGTCTTTTTTTAATATAGTACATACTCAACGAATTGTCATTGATTGATTGATTGATAAACTAAATACACAAGTTGAGGTTTTGTCCGCCTCGACACTGCAGCCTACAGGGCTTGTTGTATCTCTTGTGTATTTGTTTCAGTTAAAATGGTTTGACACCTTAGACAGATGTAGTAGCCCTTTTACTGTTCTTTTCTGGTCTCCAGCCTCCTGGTGGTTAGTGTCCACCATGAGGTTTTGATTTGTTCTCCAGTATGTAAGTGCAGAGCACTCATATATGATGTGAGAGGCTGTCTCTTCCTCTTCGTCACATAGTCTGTAAATGGGTTCCTCTCTATAGATGCCCATAGTGTGCATATGTTTTCTTAGGGTGCAGTGTCCGGTTATTAATCCTGTCACTATTCTAATCTGATTCCTATTTAGTTTTAGTAGTTCACTTGTCAATGCTTTCGATGGTGAGTCCAACATTGATTTAGTGTGATTTTGCCTTGGAATGTGGTTCCAGTATGACTGATGTTGTGTTTGAATCCACCGAGTCATGTAGCCACGAACCGAGGCTTTTGGTATTCCAAAAACAGGTTCAGGACCCACAAACATTGCTGCGGAGCCTCGCCTGGCCAGGGCCCTGTATTCCCCTGTGTCCTGGCACCCAGGAAAGTGTAACTTTGTTGTGGTTAGCCAGGTTTAGGAGGCATTGCAGACAGTTCCAAACCAACCTTGAGTTGACTTGTTGAGATGCCAAAGCTTTTATGGCCGCTTGACTATCAGAGAAGATAGTAATGTCCCTGCCCTTATATCTCCTCCTCAAGTTCTCTCGCAGACAAAGTTCAATGGCATATATTTCCGCCTGGGAAGCATAAGCATTAAATCTAGGGGTCATACCATGTATTCCTGCGCCGGCTCCATTGTCAGTCTTGGATCCATCAGTATACCAAACCAAATTCCGAGACTGACCAGGAGATCGCTCACTACCGCCCCAGGTAAGCTGGGTTTTGTATGGTCTGTGTGTATTTATCCGTTTTGGCATTGTATCACTGCTCATCTCAAATATTGGGTTTGTGATACTGCTCGTTATTCTGGTGTGTCCTAGGGCAGGCCCAGAGCGCCAGTTGCAGTTGCATTTCAGCCTGTATGTCCCAATCCTCGCCTCCGCCTTAATAATTATACCAAGAGGGGGGAGGCTTAGTAGGGTTTCCATGGCTGCAGTTGGAGTGCTTCTAATAGCTCCCGTTATACAGACATGCTAGTCGCTGGAGTTTGGATAACTCCAGCTCTGCTTTCTCTGTTCTATTTTTGGCCACCAGATAGTTGAACCGTAGGTTATCATGGGTCTTACCACAGCAGTGTACAACCAGTGCACTATGCGTGGCTGAAATCCCCAATTCTTCCCCACAGCTCTTTTGGTAGCCATTAGAGCCATTTTGCCCTTATTAATCACATTCTGCATATGTGGATTCCAGGTTAGCTTAGAGTCCAGAGTTAATCCAAGATACTTTACCTCCTGGACATAGCCGAGTGATATTAAATCATCCAGCTTCCTTCGTCTAGTGAAGGGTATTAGCGCAGTTTTGCCAGGATTAACAGTAAGGTTTTCCTTGTTGCACCATCCCTCCACAATTCTCAGTGCCCTTTGCATAAGCTCCGAGGTTGTTTTGTTATGCTTCCCCACGACAAGTATAGTGATGTCATCCGCATACCCCTGGGTATAGAAGCCATTATTATTCAGTTCTACCAGGAGTTCGTCAACAACCATATCCCACAGTAGTGGGGATAGAACCCCTCCCTGTGGGCATTCTTTGACCACTGACACCTCCATTGTTTCGCTGAATAACGTTGCTTGCGCTCGTCTGCCAAGTAACATGTTATCCACCTACAAATGGTGTCGTTAACATTATGTCTGGCAAGAGCCGCGGCCATTGAGTTGAAGGAGGTTCGATCAAAAGCTCCCTCAATGTCAAGAAATGCAGCAAGTGCGATTTCCTTGTTGTTCAGTGCGAGTTCTAATCTGGTCACCAGTTGATGATGAGCAGATTCGCATGATTTTTCTGATTGATAGGCATGTTGGTTTTTGTGGAGTGGCCTCTCTGTAAGAGAGTTTTCCCTGACATACCTGTCGATCAGTTTTTCCATTGTTTTTATCATAAAAGACAACAATGTAATTGGTCTAAGTCCCTTTGCCTGGGAGCAGTCCTTACCCGGCTTTGGAATGAAGACCATTTTGAACAGTTGATTTTATCGATGTGAATCAAGGGTACCTTTTTTTTAGTTTAAGGTTAAAGCTATCCAAAAATAATATTGTTGAGCCTTTATCATACAGGGTGTTAAAAAAATTGCTATTATTGTATCAGAGTAAGCCAAATATGATTTAATGGGTTCATTTTAAGAGGACTTATCTAGTAACCATCATATTAAAAAAATATTAAATTACACCTAGTATTTAAAAAGTTATTTAAACAAAAACGATTTTCAGGGGCGTCCGTTATGTACCTGTATCTCCGTAGAGGAGGCTCATAGGAAAAAAGTTTATGGGAACTTGTCAAAATATTTTTAGGTTTTCTATTAGATTCCGAGAGATTGCCCACATATTCTGGGACACCCTGTATAGTTGTTCAGATTTGGCAGTAATATGCCCACCGGTAGCGACCTTACAAGCATAATGAGTGAGTTAGTTATTACTTGGTAGCTTGAAATATTGAGTTTAGATGAGTTTTTATTTGTTTGTTATAGTGAATTGCCCAGAAAAAGATTATTAAAAAACCTGGTTGATGAAAGCTGCCACGCTAACCCGCTCGACCACTGGTTGCTTTACGTGCGGATAAATAAAATTTACATATGTTCATCCATATGAGATCGAACTTAAACGCCAACGAAACGTTTAATCATTGCGTGAGCTCTGGCTAATCTTAGTTTAGCAACATTTTTCTATATTATATGTTACCTAAAATTATTTATAAAAACAGGGCAAATCTAGGATAAAATCGAATAAAAATCCCCTTTCATGTTAAGAATAAAATTATTTACTAACAATTTATAATACATTTTACGATTGCATACAAATAATTTTATTGAAAATAGATAAAACAAATTTCTGGTATTTGCAGTGTGTGTTTCTTTGAGTCTATGTGTAGACGCACTTTAGCAGGCCAAGAGGAGAAAGTGCGTCTAGTCTGGTGGAGTTGGGAGCTTATACCCGGGGCGCTCTTTTTCCGGCGCGTTTTCATAACACGGCATCGGCAATCTCCCTACCTTATCTCTGGTGTAGCTCTGACATTATGTGCCATGGTGATCTGGCCAAAAGATATAATTCCATCACCGTGATACGTTAATAAAATTAAGCAATTTAGTTAAACAACTCATGTACATACTACATTCACTGTTCCTTACATGACCAACAAAAGGCCTGGATACATATCTTTAGTTGATATGGCAGCACTGCTATCTGGTTATTTTTATCTGAAACCAGCTTTGGCTTTATATCTAACTCATTTCGGGTCTCTTTCTATATTGTCGGTGTAAAATCCAGAATTTCCTAGTAATTTGGGCATGGCTAAGGGTGAAATACTTTTTCATCATATCCATGACAATCGATCTGTTATTCGGGTGAAAGCTAAACTTGCCTTAAATTGCGACAGCATCTGTGGTATTCTTGCTAGCTGAATAATCGGTATATTTGGGTACCTTTTTTTTCTTTTAGGTATTTTAAACCACTCAACAATATACCGAGAAACAGTTGCGTTGGAAACTGGAAGGAGATCAAACCTTTCAGACTGTCCAACGATATTTTTACTCTTCGAACTAATCTTTCAGCTGGGAAAATTACAACTCTAGGGGTCGACCACTTTGGGAGGTTCAGCTACATGGATTCCTCTTTCTTCACATTTCCAAACTCTTCGATATATGGTGACTTTTGCCTGGGAAATATCCTTTATTTATTTTTGGGCATTTGGGCTCAACCAAATTTATAAATACTTCTGAATATCTAGCTTGTAATGGCTCTGTAGTGAATAAATTATAAATAACTATGACATATTTATCAAAATGAAGAAAACTCAGCAGCAAACCTCAGCAAACTGTGATAACTTGATATACGGCATCCATAATTTCATGAAGTCTGAATTCCGGAAACTAATTTCTTAAAACAAATAGGCTATTGAAACAACATTTTTCCTAGCCTATATTTGTTCCAAGTCGTTTAAGATTGAAACATCAATCGGTAGTACTAACTCCCTTTCACGTTAACTAACCTTTTTTGTTAGCTTTGGGTTCTGTTCTGACGGACTCAGTAATCATTCTACAGTTAAACATTGAAAAATTGAAACATTTTGGCAAAACGGGGATCTATGATGTGCAAACTGATGGGAAATGCTCTAAGTTTCTGTGAAACTGAATATAAAATTTGTAAACTTTAATTATCGTTTTATTACTTTTGATAATTATTAAAACATAATATGTTACTAAAAATATTAGTTTGTGTCCCAATTTGATTAATAATAAATGCTTTATAAGGCAAAACTTATGTCCAGTAGCTGGTTCCAGCGCCAGAGGAACATCCCTTTACAGAGGAAGATTTTAAACCCGGAGGCGATATTTATGAAAGTTTCGCCCAGAACATTGGAACTAAATCAAAACGGAAAAACAGAAAGAAATCAGAGAAAGTGAATCATTGCCGAAACCGCCGCCGGAAAAGCCCGTTGATAAATATTCTAATGAGTTAAGCCAGCAAGTTGAGAAGAGCTAATATCGCGCCAAAACGATAAAAATCACCTGAGATAAGGGTTATGGCTTAAAAGAGAGCAGAGAGCCACCAATGACGTTATCTTATAGATAATATTTTCACGAAAATATCCAAAGCTTGTCTCTTTTGAAGGAATAAAATGACATTTGGATTTTGATTCAAGGAGTGCATACAGGTTATGTTTAGTCAATATGAATATTCTTAAGCCTATATCTCAATATTTTAAACAAAAATGCAGTATTCCTTAGTATCCTTAATAAATTTAAAAATAGCTTTAACTTTGCAAAAAAGAATTAAACTTGAGCTAAAAATTCTTTTTATGTTAATAAACATTTAATAAAAATATTAATAAAGCAATTTTATTTTATAAGTTATTCTCTGCTTTTAAAAGATTTTTTTTTAAATTTAGGTACAACAACATGAATTAGTTTGTCAACTTTGTAAAACTCTTAAACGTATTAGTGTTTGTAATAAGGAAACAATTTGTGGTAGTCTCTGTCTGCTGATAATAAAAATGATTTATCTAGAAACCTTGAACCAGATAATCTTTTTTCTAATAGCTACTAATTAAGAATTCATGAAGCTATCACTTAAGCTTTTGCCAATCCAAACTCTGCAAAAATGTACAAAACCAAAAGTTGAATAGTTACTTCACTATTCTTTCTTTTCGTACTTTCTTTAAGCTAGAATTACTGCCTTTAACTTTTGGTGGAAAATGGGTCCATTAGGTCCTTGAGGTATAGCGAGCTGAGCCTGCTCAGCCCCTATTGAACCCTATGAACTTGCAAGATCAGCCTGCAACAAAAAGGAAACCCCAAAACCCAAAAAAAAAATCAAGAACACTAATCTACGTTTCGGGTGATAAGTCGGCCACTGCCAGTTGAAGGATGGGGAAAAGTAAAAGAAAACAAACAGAAACTTGAAACAAAATTCTTATAGAATTTATTTCCAAAATTTAGGAAAACTCTTGAAAAGTTTTGACACTGCTCTTATAATCAGTCTTTGGCCTAAGTTTCTGTGAATTTCTCAAGAGTTTTTTTATGGTGTGTACCTTCTTCCAACTAGTTTAAATTTTGGCCTTATTCTCTCCCTTTAATTTCCATCTTGACATCACTAAAATGTAAACTGGTGTTTTAGAATCTCTTAGTTTTTTGGGTATGCTTGATCTGCAACTAGGGGTCACTAGGGCTGATGCAACTGACGGGCACTTGAACCACAATAATATACAAAATTAATATATTTTTTAAACATAAATAGTGTTTTATTCTTTTTAAAGACTTATTATTCAATACTTCAACAAAGACGGGCTGACATCAGATGACAGTGATACAGGAGCGTGCCGAAGCTGCTCAAATTGGCGGGATGCCTGGAGAGGTAAACCGCGTAAAAAAGTTTATTCAAAAGCGATACCAATGTTAGGTAGCTATTAAAAACGTGGAAATTACAATTGTCTAATATGTTTATTTTGTTATTTTAGTTTAAGGCAAGATGTTCAATTAAAGTGTTTTCTTAATCTTAAATCTTTGGCCGATTGGCCATTTCAATAAAGGAATTTGGTTAATGTTACTAATTTCTATTAACAGCTTTGTCCCAAATAGAAAACGCAACGAATTTAGAATCTAAATATAGAATTTATGCCTGTAAGTCTCATAAGGGCTTGTGGGTCCACAACATAACTGGGCTTAACTCGTGTTGCCAAATTTTATAGGTTCTACACGAATTAAAAGTAAGGGTGCATTATAGTTATAATTTCAATACCAAGTAAAATATATAATTTCATGAAATAATATAGGAACAAATAGGCAATTTATATCTAACATATTTATTTAGCTTATAAAATAAATATTTTTAAAAATTAGTAAGAACATGAATATTGACGTTCCGATATATTTTCATTGCGGCGACATTTTGAAATAAAAGAGCTGGAATGGTAAAATGATGTGAAATTAATGATGTAGTTTTGTGAACTCTTATGTTATTTGTTTATGAGCGTCATACCGCTTTTCTTTTCATTTGCGTTTAAAAACAAATGATAAGACTGTTAAATGATTTTGATCGGTTGTCATATAATTTTACATGATTAAGTTACTTACAATGAGGCTGTATTTCAAAAAGTTAGTAAGTTAAGTATCTCAATGCCAAATCTTGAGTTAAGTATCCTGACTACCAAATCTTAGATCATTGAAACCCCTTTTTTTTTTTTCAACAAGATACCGTGCCAGACTATCCGGGCACACTCTGCGGTTAACATGTGTAGACATCCTAGGCTGTAGATTAACAAACCAAGACAATGTTGAAGGTACACTAAGAGGATATAGGACCACCCCAACAGATCAAAGCCTGTGATTAGTTCAACAAGTGTAAAGAAAATGAAGTGTCTTTAACACATTATTACTTAATTCGGTTATTGATCATTCAATTCCATTAATCTACCTAATTCAATATTTATTAGTTATTAGCTTGATACAGCCATGTTGAGCAGAAAACTAATAAAATATATCGTAAATAAACAGCTGTTTGGCTCTTTTGCCACTCATATGAAGGGTATATTTTGAAAAACCGCTTTTGGCGCGTTAAAACACAGGTTCCCGTAAGGTCAGCGTGGGGCTAAAGCAACGGTGACACGATTAGTAACTGGTTGGGTGACCACCAGTGACCCAGTATGTGGAATACCTGCATGTGTCGATACTTTGACAACGTGATTTGAACTGAGGAAGAATACATGCTTGATTAATCATGCAGGCTTCAGCCTTTGACCCACCTTTTTCTGCTTATTGGTCCTTATCCCATAAAATATACATGATACAGAAAAAAAAGTTTCATATAAAAGCTTGTTAGTTTAATTTATATTTACTAATATTTTACTTTTGTATATACAGGCACTCCAATTTCCGTGAACACGCATCAACTTTCTTAATGTAAATGTGACAATCTTATATTATTGCATCTTTGATTATACTTAAAATTTTGTATTACATTTTAAATTTTATATAAAAAATGACGTTTATGGATCCTAAAATTAAACATCATCTTTTCGTGTCGCCTTTATTATTTACCTCTTAACTAGATTTCTTTGCTTGAAAAACCTCCATCTATAAGAGATTTTATAATATTTTTTAAGGACTGTTATACAGGGCATTCAAAAAATAAGATTAAAATGAGATTGAAAAACTGCTAAAACTTAATTTTTTTTTCAAATGGAAACCTCCAAAATTTTATACTTCTTATCTCCTCTCTCCCCTCAACAAACTTAAGACCCATATTATAGCAGACTATAGCATTCCTGTAGTAAATGAAAATATTATATTGCCAATATTTCGAAAACTACAAAATTTTGAATAAGCAACTATATACAAACTTACTCCTTTAATTCAAAGATAGCTTAGTGTAAAGTATAAAATTGGGGGAAGTTTATATGAAAAATTGATTTTTTGGCAGTTTTTCCTAATTGTATTTTTAATCTTATTTTTTAAAATGCTCTGTATAAAAACGGTCATCAAATTATTATAAAAAGATTTTAAAAATAGGTAAAGATAAGAAAATTAATTTTAAGATTAAATAATAATTTAAATTAAGAAAGCTGATGCGTGTCCACGGAAAAATGAAGTACCCTGAATATACAAAAGTAAAAATATTGTTAAATATAAATTAAACCAAGAAATTGTTATAAAGTGTAAACTCTTTTTCTGTATCTTGTATATTTTATGAGATAAGGCAGTGTCCCAAAGGATAAACGGGCCAATTCTGTACATGACAACACAAAAATAATAGATAACAAAACTAGTAAGTGTTGTGTCAATTGTTTTGTAACCCGTCACAGCAGGTTGACAGAGGTGCATGTGTTTAAAACACTGGAAAATTGAAGTTAAATTTTAAAATGCTTAGTCGGAAAATATAAAAACGACACTTGGCAAACACCAGGTGAGCTTCCTGTATAATTCACAGGATTTGTCCAAATGTTAGTTAGTGCTGTGAATCCTTATTTATTAACAAAACACAGGTGCACTGACATTCCAGCAAAAACACAGTAAGGGCCATCACAGTTTTGTGATAGCCCATTAATAACGGCATCGGAGCCTAATAGTTACAAGATAAATCTTTATAACAAGAATAAATGCCCTAAAAGAATTATCAACGTTTCAACACGATTTTAAAAGCAAAAGAATTGATAAGGAAATAAATAATAATAATTGTTTTATAAATAGTTTTCAGTCATTTCAGCAGATTGAATTTTTATTGTTTCTCAAGTTATTTCCTTTCCAGTTTCAACAAATTAATGTTCCGTAACAAAGTCCATTTGTTTGGAATACTTTAGATAGTGAATAAAGATTATTTGTAACGGAAACCGTTGCAGTTTTTTAATGAATATCTAGAGGGTAAATCACATAAGACAGAAATAAACAGGTAGTTTCTGACCTTTTCGCTGGTCAATAAAATATTATCTAATTTTTTAAAAATTAAACATAAAATTTTATATATATATATATATATATATATATATATATATATACATATATATATATATATATATATATATATATATATATATATATATATATATATATATATATATATAAATATAATTTCCTAAATCTCCTGGATGTTGGGTACAATTCCTGGAAACATTATAATAAATGTGAAAAGGATCTAACTGCAGCCTGCTTTTTTTTCAAAAGAAAATGAAATAATACCAAGTTTGAATTTCTCTTATTCTGAAACAATAAGTAAAAAAGGAAAAAGAACTATTAACGACACATTACAAAAAGTTAACAACGCCCAGCCTATTTCGCATAAAATTGAATATATTTAAAATAATGCAGTCCCAAAGGTCTTAAAAATGACATATCTCGAACTTATGATAGTCGAATTTATCCCCTTGAGCCCTATGAGACCCTTTACAAAATAGGTCCATAGAAGCAAAATTGTTTTTTTTTTAGAGAGAGGTTTATGAGCCCAAAGGCCTGGGGTGAAGTCTAAATATATGACATGCGCTAGAGTTTTAGATGTTTAAGTAATTTTTTTTTTCCTAGTTTCATGCAGTTGTTGCATTTTCACATAAAATATTTATACATAACTCTCGTGGCATCAGCACAGACGTAAAAATAAACCAGCCATACTCCTTTAAATTCATCTTCCATTGTAAAAGGGCAATAATCATCCAGTTAGTTATTTGAATTGTTAAAAGGAAAAAAAAGAAAAAATAATAAATTAACATAAAATATGGGTGCCCTAATTCTTCTCAATCTCCTTCACAATAACGCCTCAACATTAAAAAGCACTCTCAAATGAGTCTTTATGACTATTAGGGAAGTTGGGTTGGGCCTAGCCAACAATCAAACACTTTGACCAATGAATTAAATAGTGCATTCAATAATTGGGATATTTTTATCTTGTTAGTAAAATTTTTGGGCTTAGTTAATTACCGAAAGTTCAACCTATTTTCTTAATTTCAGGAATCCATTATTTAATAAATTAATTACAAAAAAAGTTTTCTGAAATTACAAAAATTATATGAAACATAAATTTAAAAACCCTAGAATTTCTTTAGTCTTAAGAAATCAGACCTCAAAATTTCTCAAAATTTAAAAACCTCAATGACTTGGAGGAAAAGTGTGTTTTTTATGTTAACTTTTGTAAACAACCATTTTACTACTACCTTCTCGATAATAAACCAAAGATATATGGTATAGTTCCTGTGTAGTTAAAATATTTTCTTCATTATATTTAAGTGGTGGCCAGGGTTTTAAATAAAGATTCCATCTGATGCCCATTTAATGGTCCCACTAAATATCCACTTTTTGCAATTTTTTACAGCTGCTTAATGAGAAAAAGGTAAAAGGATTACTGCAAGTAACTTTTTTCCTAATTTTATCATAACTGCTTGAATCAATAAAAAGAACAAAATACGGCCCCACAATACCACAATTAAAACCCTTAAATTAATACTTACTACTAACACTAAACTCAAATTCTGACATACACATTTATTATATCAAATTTAAAATTAATATCTTGAACTTAATTTCAGAATTTGTAAGCTCCTATGAGACAGACAGAACAAACAAACAGGCCAACAAACGGAAGAAAGTAATAATTCAATGGTAGGGTTGGCACGTAAGCCTTCGTGGATCATTCCCAAGACAAAAATGTTTTTTTTAGTAACTTAAAACTCAAAACCAAATATCGGCAACAAACCTGAGGTGATGCGACAACAAAGATACGTGTGCAAACTATTGATAGTAATAATTAATGGGTATTTTTAATCCTAAAATGGCTGTATCGCCGAAGTGAAGTTTAAAGGTGTACAGTTCTAACACGTGGTAATCAAAATCACTGTCCTAGGCGGTGTAGGGCAGCGAACTGGGACTGGTCCCCAGTGGAGTTTCAGCGCAATGAATAGTAGGGTCAGAGCTGACTTCCTACAATTTTGTTACTATCTATAAAGTTCATGACTACTCCAAATTTCTGTCAACTGTTTAAGTATTCTAAATTGTTTCTTTTTTGGCTTGCACAAAACTGTTTAGAGCATGAAACCATTACTAATTAAGTAGAATATTCAAATTATTGTGTAATATTGATTTTATATCACTGATATATCATGAAAGAATAGATGGCGCCACTCTTACAGCCTCTATTTAAATGGTCGATATTTGTGGTTTTGTAAGTATTTACCCAAAATCTTTTGTAAAATAAAATAAAAATCAATGATTTTTTAAAATAAACAAATATTTGTATGATAGTTTCAGCAAAATTTATCACTGCTAATCTGTAGATAAAAAGAAGTGAAGATAAAGTGCAAATGAGCTGAATCTAATCCAAGATTTGTGTCAAACAATAAAAGTGAAAATTTTTAAATGATTTTAGATATACTTTCTCACCTAATACCATAATAAACATCTGAAGTATATTGTGAAATAACAGTGGTTAAAAATGTTTAGTAAACCTTTGGTACCTAGGTATCCATTAATAGAAACCAAGTTAAATATTGCGTGTTTTAAGAAAAGGTCGAGCTGAAAATGCGATAACGTAAGCCTTTTTTTTTTAAGAAACCAAAAATCTAATTCTTTTTAAACAAATACAGAAAAGCAAAAGGAACTTTAATAAAAATTGTACTTTCTTTATTCAATTAGAGGGACCTGTATATATTAAAATTCTGGCTCTGGTCTGCCCAGTAATTAATAATTTTGATCCTTGCAAAGATCGCACGCAATCATTATTAAATGAAATAAAAGTAACTAATAAACCTGGCTTTTAATAATCCACAGAAATACACAAACATTGTAAATCATTCAAAAGATAGTTAAGATTGCCTTTATTTTTCCAATTGGGTTATTTCCTATGAATTTCTTATTTCTTTCTAGCAATTTATAATTTTGATAGTATTATTATTTATTCGGTTACCTAACGTTACGTCTCATATAAGAGCTAACTCTAATTTAAATAAAGAAAATACTTTCTTACCTAAAGTAAAAATGTGCTGGGTATAAGTTACCTTCTCTTAGATTTGCAAGACAAAACCATACAACCTCTAGTCATTTTGTTACATATTATAAGTAAATAAACAATGTAAACACAAAATTATAGTCACAATTTAATAAACACTAATCACTAAATAAGATGTTTGAATAATCCAAAAGCAGTTTCTTCTGTGCAACCACAAAAATATAATCGCCACAAAGCAAAATAACTGGAAACTAATACGGTCGCATTATGTTGTTTAACCACACTGATTTATTGTGTGTAAGAAAGCAATACATTAAATTGCTTCTCGTGAATTCTCGTTATTGAAAGCAAAATTATGGGCCAACTCTGACAGTTATTTTCATACTGGGGCTGGAGCATTTTTTGATCAAATGGCCATAGCATTGGTCTTCCATAAACCTTTTAAACTTCTCTTGCGTATCGCACGTTCCTACTTAGCAAATACCACTCTTCTGAATTTATAGTTAAGCCATTGCCAGTCGGTCTGAGAACAGTTTTGGTTATTATTGTTTGTTTGTTTTGTTATTCATATTGGTAAGAACAAAGTGTTGCTAAACCGTGTTAAGTGCTAACCTTGCATGATAATTGTGATAAAATGCCAATAGCGTTGCTGTAATTGCTGTATCTCTGCATTTAACCCAAAAAGCGTGGATAATAATTGCATTGAATATAGAATTTTTGTAATTAAATGTTTGCGTAATGGATAGTGTATACAAAAAGTAAAGACAAATTATGAATAAAAATAATTTTCCATACAGGGAACAGTACTCCAAATGGGGCTTAACTGGGAATAATACTAAAAATACTTTTCGAAAAAAAAGATAAAAACCAAAATTTGCTGTGGCTATGAATGCAATGTGTGTTTATGTTATATTCCTTTATAATTTCGACTCACATACGCGATATTTCCAATACGCTCCGTATTGTAAAATAATTAAAACTATTAAAAATAATTTGTAACAATGTCTACTTCTTTGATGCTTTTAGTTAAAGAATAATAAGTTCAAATACCTAATTGACCTAAAAATAAATAAAGATATTCTTTTGTTTTAGTAAAATAGGCACTCGTTCATATTGTTGAGCAGTTTTCACTCTGGGAAGAAGCGTAGCTTAGAGCAGTTGTTTAGGTTAGCAAACGTTTATGTCTTTTATGGTGGGTTTTAGAAGATTTTAAGAATTTGTAATTGTGAAGCATGCAGGAACATATAAGTTAAATATGTGCAAACTTTTTTGTTTACAATTGTATACAGAGCGGGCGTTATAAAACTACGAGTCAAATCAAAATCTTTTGATAAATTGTACCAACTTTCTCTACTGATATGAATTTTGCTAAACCCATTCCGACATGGTGAATTTCTCGTGCACAGATTTATTTTGGGTAGAGCTTCTCACTGCAAGGTTCACCCAAATCAAATGCCTTTTTTGCTCTTTTTTAGCAAGCTATAGAATCCAACACTTGTAGAAGCTTGTTTCAAATAAGTACAAAAATAAAAAAAGACTAACAAAAACCCGTGAGCGCAACTATAGCTTTATTATATACCAAATCATTGATCAAATAAACTTGTTTAATTTACGGGTCGATTAGCGTTAGTTAAGAAGTTAAAAGCGATTGATTGTTTTTTATTCTTCTTAAGTTAATAATCAATTTATTTTAAATTTTAAACTTATTTAGGATTTTAACCTAATATAGGGGCCATTTTTGTTTACTTAAAATGTTTTAAAGTTTTAAAGAATATTGTTTAAAAATAAAAGATTGTTCATAAACAGTTGAGATGTCTAAATCTTCCTAATTATTAATTTTTACCAAAAATCAGAAATCTAAACAAGCAGCTGTGTTTTAACAAGTAACTCCTCAAAATGGAAAATGTTATGACCATGACTAAGACAAAAAAGTACTAAATCCACTAAAATTGATAAACAGAAACAAGTCCAATTTCTTTAAATACTTCAGCTAGCTAGGATCAATAAACTGAAAAACATGTCCACCTTTTACATATGCCATGCAAACAATACGCGAATGCCCATTATTGCAACAGGCTCCTTCAAAATTATAGCCTGCATCCTTTTGCATCAATTACTGTGTTACACTATCGCAGATAATTTTTTGATTATGAAATATTATACGGCAAAGCCGCCTTATCATGTAGTTCTTGACACTCATTATTTTTGTCTCATAGTATGAGGATCTAATTTATTTTTATTATATAACCATACATTACTTACAATAAAAGTTTTATTTTTGTTTGATTTTATTCCTCTAACATTCAGCAAATACGCATTCTTTTTAAATTAACTTCAGAAGTTAATTAAAAACGAACACGTATTGTGGTAAACAACAAAAAAAAAAAAAATTATTGCAGCTGTCATGTACACAACTTCCTATTTTTGTGTGATCATCTAGATATAAATAATTTTGTTTATTCAAAGGTGATTGATAAAAATATAACACCTAAACCAATTAAAAATTTAGCATATAAACTGTAGACAGGTCATTAACCCGGGAAAGTACAGAAAGCAAAATCAATAGTGAACATGAGGGTCTCGGTATTGAATGCTAGCAGTAATTTTTAGAAGGCAAATAAACAAACGAATCCAGTATTTTGGATGAAATTTGGTATAAGATGAAAAATACCAAGACCGCCAAATAGACGCATATTTTACATTCTTATTTAGGTACAGGGAAAGCCACATAACAGAGAAGTGGACCTGCAATATATGATGGCAAATTTCCGGAAATTTAAGATTGTTCTCGCGAATATTCGCGAACTTATTTTTTTACTACCGAAATTGGATACAAACATAAAAAGGCTTAACTCAAACTCCCAATAATTTAGTAGGTTATAGCTTCTCGAGGAATAACTACAGGAAACAAAAAGTAATTCATGTATTTTGTTTTAATTCTTTTTTGTTGTTGTGACCAACAGATTCTGCACAGATTGTAAGACAACGTAAAATAATTTGTACTTAGAAAACAGACAAACAAGTAAAAAATAAACACCGTTATACTATAGTCATTAACATTTTATTAAACATCACAACAAGTAAGGTTTAAAAACGGTCCCTAAAAATTAATAGTTTCCACAGGTCACAAGCGCCATCTTGACACTCCCAGCTGCAATTTGAGGGCCATTTTTGTAATGTGCAGATGGTGCCCTTATCTTAGGCTCCATGCTGAAACAAATTTCTTTGTTAGGTAAATGATAACATAATTTGGTATCACAAAGAGCAATTCATCAAAGAGCAGCACGATTTCACGAATTGGCGGGACAATACGATCATTTTCCTGGTAGGTGGTTCAGCCGCCATTTTTCTGGGACAGTGATCTGGTTCCCCTTTGATTTAAATTGTAATCGTATCGTGTGTTTCTTGTTTCTTAGCTTAAAAATATCAAAGTAGCAGCCGCCAGGGAGAGAGCTCGTAAAGGCCTGTTAATTATGCTGTGCCACTATGTTACATGGTTACCCCTGCAAATTGTTTCAAACCAAAATAAAACAATTAAGGATTTCCCATTGTAACAATAAACATATAATTTTCGGGATTAAAAATAAATAGGCGTATCATTAATATTTTGATTATAATAATAATAAATAATTTAATCGTTTTTTTCATAAGCATTAAAGTTATGCAAGATGGCTATAACTCATCTAAAATTGTTACTTGCAATTCGTTTTGTTAAAAGCCGAATGTTTTAGAGTATAATTGGTAATAAAAACAAACATGGATTGTCCAATGAATATTTAATTTTCGAGCTACTACAAGACCAAATCCAGGTAAAGTCGTCATCTTTTGGTAACTTCAACCAACAGAGACTTGACAAACCGGCAGAATTAGAAAACCATATTTCAATACTTCTCTCTTCTTCCGCGAAAAAAAGAAAAAAACTCCCTTTTTTATCGTGTTTTTTTCTAATTAATTTATTTGGGGTTTATGACTGTAATTAATGTGTATATTAAATAAAATTAAACAAAGAAAATAAAAATATACAAACGATAAACATGCAAAGAGGCGCTCTTAGCAAACAAAAACAATGTGTTTAATTAGCATCATATCTAGATCTAGTAATGGTGGCAAAATAATTGGCTTTTATATTCAATATTTACAAATAAATTCATTAAATTTTAATCTAGTACATTAATTGTTTACTAGATATTTCACACGTATACATGAGCATTTTTATGTACCTGTACAATAATGAATTAGTGAACTTTCTTCAGTAACAGTACGCTTTTGGAAATATCAATTATACAGGGTGCTGCTATTCGAGTAACTAACTATGTCCACTTTAGGAAAGATGCGTGCACCTTGAGTAGCTATTATCCGAAAACAAATTTGTTGGGATTTTCGTTTTTATTTTTTTTTTTACTGTTATTTAAAATGATATGAAAACAAAAAGACACTTTCTTCGCATCGGGCCACTCCAAACTCTTACAAAAACAGCGTTGAGAGATTTTCCGTACGACGAGCTTGTTAACCATCATCACTTTATTTTTTTAAATACGGACCTGGCTTTATTTAATTCTTTGAACTCCTTATTATCCCAATTACAAAAAATGTATACACTGGTCATTTAGTTATCGAACATGGAAACGCCACTATAAGAAATTATGTGCAGTTCATTGTGGTCTTGCAATATGGCGCATATTTAACAGAAAAATATTAAGCGTTGAGTATACTCATCGTATTTGGGATTATAACTGTTTAAAAATGCAATAAACAATTTATGTCTGTATTTAAAAAATAGTTGATGATGGTAGTTTAATTAAATGAAAAGTCGTACGGAAAATCTCTCAAACTGCCTTTGGTAGAGATTAAAAAGTGTACAAGTGAGAGTATCTTTTGTTTTCCATATATCTTTAAATAACGTCAGAAAAAATAAAAACGAAATCGACAAATTTCAGTTTTTTTCCGGAGACATTTCCTTTTCTAAAGTAGGTCGGAACTTTGCAAATACAATAACTTGCCATACCTCTAATGTAGACTCTCTCAGTACCTTTACGGCTCTTAGAGAGCTGTTTGTCCAGAATAGCTTCATAATTATTTTACTTCTCTTTTACACACTAAAAACATTAAAGCCGTTAAAAATAACATCAGCACTATTTTGTTAACCAGTTTGATATTCTGAAAATATTTAAAAATAATAGGAACGAATAGTTACCAGTTGGTGGAATTCTTTTTGACAAAAACTAGCACTTGTTGTTTTGTAAAGACAGGTTCCAAAAGTACATCAGTAAAAAAATCCTGACAAAAATGTTAAAACGATATCTTAAAAACATGATGTTCTTAAAAAAAAAAAACCATTTAAAACATAAAATGATAAATGTCTATAATATGACAGAAGTCAAATATTTGACAGAAACATTGATATCGTTTGATCGCTCACATGGCTAGCATAAAAATATTCTGGGAAAAACTTAAATGGAAATATTAAAGACATGAAGGTTAAAATTAGTACTTGTACCAAATTGTTTCCAAATACTTATTTTCTTGGATTTTGAGTGTTTTCGACTTAATTGTGACCTTCTTCTAATAACATTTCAGTTTTACTCTCTTGTAAAACGGGACATGTTGTATGAGAACTTCATAACAATTTAACTAAACTAACAATATGACAAATTATAAAAGCGACACTATTTGATATTATTCAAGGGTCAACAATCTAACAAAATTGGAGAACTTTATACACAATCAATTAAAATCCAAAACAAACCCTAAATAATTTTTATAACTACTTTTGGTTTATTTCGTTATAGCGTAAATTTATTATTTATTTACAATACAAATGCGTTTAGGAATATGATTACAACAACGAGTGTAGATTATAAATGAACTGGGTGAAGTCAAAACCGAGTCGTTCTAATTGCAGGAGGTTGTAGTCATGTTTGAAAGCACTTTGTAGATGCAAGCTAACGTTTTATTTAAAACCGAAAAATAAGAAAAATGCTGTTTTAAATTTCGTTTATTAAGGTGCTCGCCCACTAGGGCGACGCGGCGCGCACGATGATGCCACGATGTTACGCGAAACTCCAAAATGTGGCAGTCGGCAAGAATCATGAGCTTTCTCAGGAGGGCCCATCGGACAAAGATATTTTTGTGTTTGAGCAATAGCTGCTATGGAGGAGGAAGAAACGAAAGAAAAGGAGAGTTTGATCCATGAAATTAATGGAAAGAGAAATGTGTGAAGAATTCGGCTTTCACCATCTAGATTTGAAAGACAAGAATCTTTAAAAATACCTCGTGCAGCGTTTGAAAAAGCTTTGAACCCTGAGCTGAATACAGACGTCTATAGAACATAAAAGTTACCTTAAAATCAGAACTACTAAACAACTTTTTATTTAAATTAATTGAAAAAAAAAAATTATAATAATAATAAAATACAACTGTAATAAATTAACAACAAACAAGAAATGCAGGATAAATAAGAACAGAGCAACATGTGAGATTCTTCACGATGATAAAACTTAGCTGAGGCGGTTGATGAGACTTAGCCTGCCAGCTCTTCGCAGAGACATTGTCGCTTCGTTTGCTCTCCCAACTTGTCTCGAGGTGTGGCGTCGCGCCGTCGCATCGCCTATAGCAGCGGCTTCAGTTTGATTACATGTGTAAGGTATCCCTGATGCCTCATTCGTTCTCTGACTTTCGTTGAGTAAAAGATTTCACAAAGTTGGTCAGTACCTCCTGAGTGGTCAAGTGGCCTAACTGCAAGTGGGTTGGGAAGTCTTGAGACCTCCGTAGCCTGAAGTTAAAACAGATGCAAGTGCTACAAGTGATCCCCTGATCCGGAGCGACGCGGTGTACAGTAGTGCATTAGTATATTTTGCTTGTTCTTTCAGAACACCCGGCTTTTATGAAATTACTATAGAATTTTTATTAAACAACCTGGTTTGTAGGCATTGGTTTCCAGTTAGCAGTGCAGTTGCTTCCATTCATAGTCTCATGCTGCA
>JAHBCN010012121.1:0-27287 GCA_019359885.1 Listronotus oregonensis
TATTGCAAGGATGTTAGGTTTGACCAGAGTTTATTAATCAGATAGTGTTATGATATTGGTCATATTAAAGGGGAACGGATCTGTGACCCAAAAAGTCGAGCCTTTTTTTGGCTATGTTGGAATTTGGCGTAGAACGGGGGGGGAAAAGAAAAACTGCTTTTACCCACAAACAAAATACATTGATTTAAATCAATATGCATTAGTAATAGTGAAAAATATAAATGTAATTCAATTATTAAAAAAAAAAATTTAAAAATTGAAAACACGACGATGGGGGTCCTTTTTTCGTGGTACCTACTACATTAAATATTTCAAAAATGGAAAAAAAAAAATATTATAGAAAATACTGATAACTGCTTATTAATTATAATTATAAGTACCTACCCCTTTTTTAACCCCGATATTAATTTTAGGATGTTTAAAAAATTTTTAAAAAAAAAAATAAGAAGTTTTTTTTTTTAATAATTTTTTTTTTTTAAAGACAGTCAAAAAAAGGAAAAAGGCCTTTGTGGACTCCCCAAGATACAAAAAAAAACCCCGCAGTACTTGATGGTATTAATTAATAATATTTTGCGGGATAATACACTGGCATGTGACATTATTTTGGGCAGCTAATAATCATTTTTTATCAGTACCGTCTTTTACTTTAAAAAATGTCTTTTACTTAGTTTAATAACGGACCAACTTCATTGTGTGATCCCATAGCCACTAAACTTAATAATATATTTTTGTTATAACTGAACCATTTTGCAACTGAAAACCCTGCAAAAATTTTAAAAAGAGGTAAAAAAGGAAATATCTATTTGTGTAAAAGTGGGTTACTTTTCTTTATAAAACAATAAAAGTAAGCATTAACTCATTTATTTATTTATTTATTCATTTACAGCCCCCCACTTTTTTTTTAAACCAAGCACAAATCTAAATAACCGGTGGATTTTTACACCAAGGTCGGCATGGCTGAGACCATAATTTTTTTTTTTTAATAAAAAAAATTTTTATCGTATAAAAAAAAGGGAAAAAAAAATTTTTATTATAGACAATACAGACTACTGAAAAATAAGCTTTTTTAGACTCAAAGAAGGGCTTTTTTGAAAAAAAATAAATAAAATTGAAATACACCTGGGGGGGAAAAAATTTCTCTGAATATGCTAACAAAATTAAATGGATTACTAATATCTAATTAATTTAAAAGGATTTTCTGGAATATTCTTTTTTTTTTTACCCCCCGGTTTCTTAACAACAAATTACTACAATTTAAATCGCAAAAAATTTTAATTTACTTACTAATAACTATGAAACCCCTCCACAGGTAGATGGTTGTAAAATTCACTGATGGCCCCAAAATGTGTCTTTGTTACCCCAAATGTAATAATGCAAACTAAATAGAACTGCTTCAATGAAAAAATACATGCACAATGTTAGTAATAGCGGCATTTAGGTATATATCATATTCCTCACCTTACCTTCTTTCTTTAAAACCGCCTTGTTATTTTTTTTATTAGGATCTAATAATCCCATGCATTGAAATTTTTCCCCGGAAAGACAAAAAAAATTTTTTTTCTTAAAATCTCCCAGCAAATAACAGAAACCTTAGGGGGGAACCCAATTTTGGTCTATTGCACACACTTATCCATTTTTTTTCAATCTATCACCTCGTGGAAATGTATGAGAGCTTACTTTTAAATATTTACAGTTTAAAACATTGTTTAAACCCCCCCTCAACACTGCACTTTTTCGTAATGTACAAAACACTAAAGACTAATTAAAACCAAAACCAATAAAATATCAACTCTGTACAAAAATACTTGCAACTCCAAAAATAACACCATATAAAAGCTTTAAAAGTGGAAAATTTTTCCCCCACCCCGATAAAGCTAGAACCCCATGTTTAACCGACAGGACTCCAACCCCCAACCTGCTTTTTCACACCCTCACGCCTTGGGGCCAAAGCTATCCCCGGGCTCTCCGTTTTATAACCCTCTCCCCGTTTATATTAATAAGTTCGAGGTTTTTCATTGCCACTAGTTTCCCCCTTTTTTTTTTTTAAAGAATAAAATGCTGACACTACTGAAAACACCGACAATTGTTGTGAGCCATTTATCATAAAATTTACTACAGTAAAAAAATAATATTAATAATAACAGATATACCTTATTTCCTCAAAAAAAAAAAAATATTTTTTAAAAACCTTTTAAAAAAAAAGCGGACAGAGCTTACCATTTACAAAAAAAATTTGCTGCTATTTTGCCATTATGACACCATTATTTTCTTTACTTTGCGTTTCAAAAGCACATTCTCTAACCCAAATTTTAACAATTGACTTACAAATTTTTTCCCCAAACAAAAAAACATTTTAACCGCACTCATTTTCCCAATTTTATTTAGCTTTTGTGCTTTTTTGGTTGCCTTAATGGAAAAGGGGAAAAAAGATAAAAGTTATAGAGGAAAATTTAGCTGAAGTTTAAAATTTTTAAAGGTCCCCTTTCCCCCGGTATACTGGGGTACCATTGAAAAGTCTTTAGGAGTTAAAGAAATTTTAGTTTTTTTTGGTATTAAGTGTAGGAAGGAGACTTTTTAGATTTTAACATTATATACAGTGACTTTATTCCCCAAAATGCCTAATAAAATTTTGTTTTTTCTCGTAATTCAACATATTTGTTATTGTTAAGTTGAGACGTGCGGTTTTTTAAAGTGTTATTTACTGTCTGAAAGACGATACAGAATTTTAAAGGTTCTCTAGGTCTTAAAAAAAAAGGACATTATTTTTCAATGTCATCTTAAATTTTACGAAAAGCGGGGTTTCCGAGACTCTCCATTTCTTACGCAAAAAAATCGAAAATCTAAACAAAAAGCATTATGCTTAAGCTTTTCTGGAATCTGAAAGTGAGGAGGGTGATAAACATTTTGCCCTTGATTGATTGATTGATTGATTGATGACATAAATACACAAGTTGGGGTTTTGTCCACCTCGACACTGCAGCCTACAGGGCTTGTTGTATCTCTTGTGTATTTGTTTCAGTTAAAAAGGTTTGACGCCTTAGATAGGTGTAGTAGCCCTTTTACTGTTCTTTTCTGGTGTCCGCCTCCTGGTGGTTAGTGTCCCCATGAGGTTTTGATTTGTTCTCCAGTATGTAATTCAGGGCACTCATATGATGTGGAGCTGTCTCTTCCTCTTCTCCTGTCTGCAAATGGGTTCTTCTCTATAGATGCCCATAGTGTGCATATGTTTTCTTAGGGTGCAGTGTCCGCACATAGGCCTTAGTAGGCCCTTTGTGCTACCTCCTAAAGGGAACACCACCCATCCTACTGATTTAAAGTCGTTGAGGAGAATCTTCTTAAGCCTTAGTTCGGTAATATTTATTTTTAATAAAAAAGTTAGTTTAGGTTGTAAAAAAATGAAATAACATGCGACCAACATTAGGATAAAAATGTGATATAAACATAGCCCCCAAACGGCACATATTTTAAGGTAGAGTTTGATAAAGAAAAACTTTCAGAATTGAGATTTTCCCTTTTTTTAAATCAGGTGTTTCGATTTAAATAAAACTTGGTACAGTTAGACCACCGACAAAAATGCTTTTTTCAATATAATTTTCTTGCCAGTATTGCCCAATATTATTTAAAGCAATTTTATTTAATTTTTTTCATTATTAGTTCGACATAATTTTTTGATATTTATATTTTTGATAGTTTAAAACTTAGTATTTCTTTGCTTAGTTTATTCATAAAAAGTACTTTTTAACTTACCTGAGAAACGAAACGGTTTTCAAGTTTTTTTTAATTTTAAACTTGCTTGGTATGAAAAAAAAAAATATTTAAAACTGATAACAATTTTAATTTTGACAAAAAATGTTCTTAGTTTAAAGATTTTTTTTAATTAAAGTAAAACATGTACTTGGAAAATAAAGTTAAGAATTTTGTCTAGTATGGTGCGAAAAAGTTTTAATATTATTAAACCAATATTATATTAAAGATACTTTTTTAAAAAATATAAATTGAAGTAAGTGTTAAAATTCTTTTGAATAAAATAAAGGTTTATATTTTCCTATTTGGACTTTAAAATGTCAACGGCTATATTTGCAATAAAGCACTGGGAATAATGGATACCGATAGGAATTTTCCCAAAAACGAATGCCCTATCGTATAATCGACTTAATTAAATCAAAATGAATAGATTTTCAAATAAAAAGTTCCTCTAATTCGTGACAAAGTATTTTAATAACATAACAGTTAGATGCAAGTTTTTTTATAGGTTATATAGAAATTGTTTCTTTTTTGTTTTTTCGTTGATACTAAATTATTTTAATTGTATACAGTAACAATTCTCAGAAGTAAACGATCCTCGATTTTTTTTGGTTCTAAAGGAAGTCTTTTAATTTAAGTACTATTAAGTTGATAAAAATATCTTGTACAAAGTTAAGATAAAATAACCTTTTCCTGTTAAAAACTATATATTTTTTTGAAAAAGTAGAAAAAATATGAAAAGTTTTTTTTCCTTTTGAATTTTATTTTTATTTATTTATTATTATCATATTATTATATTATATCATCTTATGTTTAAATAAGAGAATCTAAATGCTTTTATTATCTCTTGCAAAATTAGAAGGACAATTCTAAATAGGCATATTAACAACATCATTAAATTTTTTATTTTAAGCTCTTAGAAGTATTATCAGCATTATTTTTTTTATAACCACAAAATGCCTTGCAAGCAATTTCTGAATTCTTACTGTCTCTTTCGCAGACGTAGACAATAATAAAATTTAATCTCCCATAATTTAGCAAATATAATTAACCGTTTTGGAATGTAAAACCGAGGGGGGGCGTAAATCCTTATTAATGCGCCATTTGTGGGGCAGGACCGTAACAATATATATTAAGGGACAAAGAAATTTAAACACCAAGCGTGTTTAATTTTATTTTAGTTAAGTCCATTCAAAAATGGGTTGACCCTATCTTTTGCTACTAGTTTTTTTTAAAACTTCCTTGCCGATACATACAGACACCATAATTAACAACATACATAGCATATTAGATAGATTAACCAATCTACATAAAAAATTACTTTTATAATAACCTAACTACCAGAGTATAGTTAGACAATTTAGACATTTCATGGTACATAAATTTACATCAAGCTGAAAGTGGATAAAATTGTTCAAAACATAATTAAAAATAACATTTCCAAATTCCCACTATTGACTCGAGGTCAAAGGTCAAAAAAATTAAACGATTTTCTGTAAAACGGTAAGTTTTATCGTAAAATTAACCAAAACAAACATTGTAAAACATAACATTTTTTTATAAAGAAGGTTTCAATAATTTTTTTCCTAAAACCCACCGTTCCTGAGATATAACGATTTAAAAAGTTGTAAGCGTCATTGTATGCATAAGTACAGGGTGTCCAGTTTTCGTGTGTTTTTCATATACCAGCTCCCTTACTATAAAAGATAGAAAGATGGGGTTTGCGGCTTACTGTCTTATTTTTTATGAAACTTTCATTGCCGCAAACGAAATTTTCATTTGCCAGTTTCTGATATACAGGGCGATTTTTGAAAATTTGTCATTTTTTGACCTTCCCCTTATCTCGATTATTTGGTAACTTTTCAATAAAGTGAAAATGGATTGTTATAGAGTTTTTTACGTAGAATTTAGTGGCGTAGGTAGTTTTTTCTAAAAGTTTTGTTTTTTTTAGTTGACCCAAACTTATGTTTTTTTAAAATGGGACACCCTATTTATTTTTTATCTTATTCTCCCTTTCACAGGCTTTTCAAAAAATATTGGGCCATATTTATTTCTTTTAAAAAAGGAAAATTTTAACATTTTTGTAAAATTCATCATTTTTCGTATAGAAGGTATGCCCCAAATCAAAACAAAATTAACAAACGTCATTTTTATTATAACAACTCTATATTAATACATAATAACTAAACAACATTAAAGAAAATAACATATTAATTTATTTTTTTTATTTAAATTACAAAAAATTGCTCTTGGGCTCCGTTGTGTTCCAAACACATTCGACATACTTTTCAATTGTTCCCAATCCAAAAATAAAGTAATTGGCCTACCCTGCAAAAAACCTAAACGCTTGATGTGTGGGTTCTCAAGTTGATCAATATTGTGGTATTGTCTCATATTTATCTGATTTGTCCCCCCCATAAAAAAAATCCAACACAGAAAGATCTGGGGATCTTGGGGGCCACCTGACAGGTCCATTCGTACCAATCCATTTACCCTGGAAATGTTGTTTCAAAAATATTCTCTCACTATTTGAGCATTGTGACTCGGGCGCCATCTTGCTGGTAATAAATATTATTTAAATCCCCAAAAGGGAACATCCTCTAAAAATTTTCCATTGGTGCATCTCGCATTATTTCAAGGTTTTATTTCCGGTTGGCGTTCCTTCATAGATAAAATACTTAATTTTGGTGAAAAATGAAGCATGACACGCTAAATCAAAAATTGACGTTCTCGAGGAAATATTACATATTTTCGGGACCATTATTGAGTTGTTTCGGTTTAGAAACCAGAACTGGAAAATAAGCTCGTCTGACCACACCACCTTTCTTTCAAAATTTGCATTTTTCCCAACATTTGTAGGTACCAATGAAAAAACTACCCTCGTTCTGCATCACCGGGATGCAAATGCTGGACGAGATGGTATTTGTATGGTCTAAACTTATGTTTTTGGGGTATTAAACTGAGTTTTTAATTTTTAACCCCAACCTTATCATATATTTTTCTGCATGATATGGATGGTTGTACCGCGACAAAGCCAAAACATTTATTTCATTTTCTTCCTTGTTTTCCTTTTGTAAAAATTAGGCCTTATTTTTTTTAAAAAATCCGTGTTCAATGAGATTGGCTTTGATTTATTTTCTTTTATCAGGTTGATGTCTTTCTGGATACCTACGAAATAATAAGATATGTAACAAAAAAATAGATAATAATAATGATTAAAACTTTTATATTTATTATGAATATTAATGTTACATATCAATTTTTTTTGTTAATGCTGAATATTAGCAATGTCAAAATATATTCAAATCATCAGATATGCTCACTTATAAAAAAAAACATCCTATAATATATCATTGTTGAAAGGCTCTTTTAAACCCCCATAGGATATAATATACTATTAAACCTTACCGATTAAAATAAAGCTCCGAGGCTGCGTTGGCGTCTTCTTGCGGATAAAACAAACATACATATCTTTTTTTTCAAATTCTCATATCTATTAATTTTGCCATGTGGAACAATTTTTAAAAAATAAAAGTAAACTCCCACATAACAAAAACCCAAATCAAACAAATAACAGTAATATTTGACAATAACAATCCATAATGGCGCATTTACAGAATTTTGTTTTTTCATGGCTATCTGATTGACCATGGAAAATGATAAATTTTACAAAAAATGTTAAAATTTTCCTTTTCAAAAAATAAATATGGACTATTATATATTTTGAAAGGCCGGAAAGGGGGAATAAGATAAAAAAATAATATATAGGGTGTCCCATTTAAAAAAAACATAAGTTTGGGTCGTAACTCAAAAACAAAACTTTTTAGAAAAAAACTACCTACGCCACTGAATTCTACGTAAAAAACTCTATAACAATCCATTTTCACTTTATTGAAAAGTTACCAAATAATCGAAATACAGGGGACCGTCAAAAATGACAAATTTTCAAAATCGCCCTGTATGTCAGAAACTAAGGGGGCTATGAAAATTTCGTTAGCGGCAATGAAAGTTTCTTAAAAAAATAGGACGGGAAGGCGCAAACCCCCCTCTTTCTATCTTTTATAGTAAGGGAGCTGGTATATGAAAACACACGAAAACTGGAACACCCTGTACATCACCACGTATATACATCTCTGTAGCTGTAATATAAATAAAAATTTTCTCTATGGGTGATTGTAACTTACATTTAAAATAAAAAAAATTAAAAAGAGTAATTCAACTTCAAAGTTATCACCAACGGAATTCGCTTGCTTCTTTGTATGTACGGAGCTCTAAAAAACTATCTGTTAGAAAAATTTTCGATTGCATGTTTTGTTAAAAACACTCAAAATAAAAAACAAGTGCAATTAGCTTGTCTTCCTCCAACCTCAGTTGCTGCTTATCAACATATTTTTCGGGTATATTACTAAGTTCAAGTGTGGCTTGGTTATCAGCCAGACCCAAAAGATTGGGGTTGGAAGTTGGTCGATAATACATTAGAATCAATTCAGACTTTATAATTAGCAATAAACACAATACCGCTAAATTTTAATCTCCTATTTATATCCACAGAAAAAATGGTCTCAATTACTGGAGAGAACATATATTACACCAACCGAGAATAGTTTTGATTAACACATAAAAAACGACAAAAATAAAATCAGTAAGGGGAAAACATAAGGACAAATTAAACTACAGAATATGTCCCAAAGGGTATACAGGTCATACAAGGAGAATGTTTGAGCAACAAATTTTACAGAACATTGCCATAGTTTTGGATGATAAAGATTAAAAAACAAAAATAAATGGAGAAAAAAAGAAACGGACGGAGAATTTATGACACTGTATAACAAATTAAATAATAAAGATCTGGAATAAGAGTTGGAAGTATTATATAGGGTTTTTGAAACAATACAGTTTGCTACAGGCAAATTTTCTTAACCATCATTTGGGATTCCGCATACTAGCACTACTTGTTAAGGCTCTGCGGGTGTTTCTAATGTGTTTTTTAGGTCAAAATTTATAAAAAACAGATTTTCAAAATTTTTTTTTATAGATTTAAAAATTGTAGATTTTTGGTTTGGACATTAAAAATAAAATTAATTATTTTATATATACCCTAACTTGTACGGAAAATATTAAATGTTAGGTTGATGACCTCAAATCCATAGAACATAAAATCCAATTAAAATAAAACGATGGTTGGTTTGGTTATTGTTTAAATAATTTTTTAAAAAATTTATATTTGTAAATATCTATTAAGTTATTGATAATTAATATATGGTTAAGTATTAAATCAACCCACATAAATTGGTCAAATAAGCATAATTTGTAAAATACTATTTAAATTATAGATATTTAGAAGTACTTAATATTTTTTAACACATTTTTTAATGAATTTTAGTAAATAAACTTGAAAATCTTAAAATCTCTGGATTTGGTTCCATAATTACCAAAACTCAATTAAGCAACTGTATTGGAGTGTTTCAAACTTAATGGAGATAATTATGCAAATGCTTCGGCAAATTGGTTTATGCCACTTGGTTAAGTATTAGTGACGATTCTCAACGCAAAATATGTTTTTTAATAACAAGAATGTGACAGCACTTAGTTATGTTAATGTACAGTTTAAAGTGGCCTCATATATTTATTATTAATGTTAAAATTATATACAGGCAAAAAAACTTTTAATTTCATTGTCGGTTTCCAATATTGGTTGTTTTAAGAAAATCAAGAAGGTTTATCTGGGCACAGAATATTACGGCCTGGTTAATGTTACGTTTTTGGTACCATTTAAATTACCCATCTGATAGAAACTCCCTGATAAAAAATATTTTTATTAAAATTCTTTATATGTAAATCGCAGCTAGGTTATTGACTAGGAATTTAACTGAGATATATAGAGAGGAAAAACGGCATTAGAACTAAAATATTTAAGTTCAAAATAGACAATGAAGAGTGGCTTCACAAAAGTAAAACAGATAAGTAAATTGAAGTCGGGAAACCCGATTGGTCACCTCAGAATATTGAAATATTTTCAGTGATGTGCGATTATCGACGCTCTTTTTAAGTGAAAATTTACAGCGGCTAAACTACAGAAAAAAATATATCAAACTGGAACGTGGCTCACTGATTTGCTATACCACAATGTAGACTCGCAAAGCGTCTAGAAAAATCTTCCACCATCTTCTAAGCAGCAATCTATCCATCTATATCTGTGTAACCGAATGAACCAAGAAAGACCTACGGAGAGCGAATATTTACGTCCTGTCAAATGCCCTAAAGCCTTTACCTTTATGCTGCTTTGACTCACCTGGGAATGCCGACAATCTCTTAACTAACTAGTCACAAACAATAGAGTAACTCTAATGTGGCAGAACACATACTGTGTTCGTGCCCAGCAATGGCACGACTAAGATTCGCAATCCTCGGCAATGACACCTTGTTGCGGGGGGAGGTGAAAGATCTCTCTTCCAACAAGATCATCAGATTTATTAAAAGTCTGGACCTGGTGAGAGAAATATAAAAGGGTATGAGCCACAATAGACCGATCAGTCGCGGTGGAAGGGTGTTATACCCACTCACTTTAAACCTACCTACCTACCTACTCTAATGTGGATGCCAGGACATAAAGGAGTAAAAGGTAATCAAATTTCCGTTTAGTTGAACTAGTTAAACTAGTTAGTAAAAGTGGACACACAAGCCCCGTTTTACGGACCGAAACCTTATTTGAAAAACTCAGAGAATGGGATAGGAGGCAAAAAGAGACTAACTACAACAATACTCCAGGCCAAAGGGAGACATAAAGAGATTAACTTAACAATCATCTAAGCATACTTAAAACCTATATGAACTTTAAAAAAATTGCAGAACTAACCCGAACTATTCGAAGGCATAAAATTAATACGGCAGAGGCTAAAATATGTAAAAAAAGCATTTTTGACTTCGGAAGATATAAAGAAACTTGCCCTCCAAAATATCTAAACTTTGCAAAAAGTTTGGGCCTCAAGGGGACCAATATATGCAGGGCATCCACAAAAGATTTTTTTTGTGCGCGTAGGTTTTAATTGCTCGGTATACCTGCTCGCTGTGCCCATATAGGTATCAATCAGTTCACATCATATTTACTAACAAATTCTTGACATTACGGGTCTGTTTTAAAATTAATTACCAACACCGAAAAGGGAACAGAAAATTGAGGCCATTTGATATAACTTTTAATCTCTTAAACGTTTGACGGATCGAAAACATTTATATGAATAAATACAGAGTAAATTAGATCCGAAAAGGCTTTTCGCTCATTGAAAAGTCACTCTTGGATATAAATAATAAAATATGTCCGAAATTTACAGCAAAATTTTGTTTTGGCGTTTAAATAGCCTCCTTCGTGTAGGTCACTGTCTATTTAAAAAATTATCTAAAAAAATAGGTAGATGAGATTTAATTAGATCGGAAGTTGAATTCTTTATCCTCTACCATTAAAATTTCCACAGGTTTATCGTGGATCCTCCATACGCTTAGAGCCTGCTGTCCAAGACGGTCTTCTCAGTTAGACTCCACTGGCTCCTTTGTAAATTTTGCTGCTTTGAGTTTGTCCTTACCGAACGTTATAAACCGCAGACGACATAGGGCATCGCAGAGGCACCATAGGTGTTTCACAATTTCTTCCTCTTCCTGGCAGAACCTACACAGGTTTTCTTCTGCCAGGTCCATTTTTTCCAGGTGCTTTTTAAGTTTACAGTGATCTGTTAATTGAGCTACTAGATTATCACTATCTTCCGGTTGTGATCGTGTAAATTCAGGCAAGTATTCCCTTATGAATTTTTGCGCCTGCTGCTGTCCTGGGGTTCCTATCCACCAGTCTTGAGACTTCTTTCTGATCCATCACCTGGTAGATAATGTAACTTGGCATGTCGGAATCCCACAGTAAAGCTCCGGACCTATCGTTGCCCTGCGGAGCCCTCCTTCGCCAGTTTATCAACTTCTTTATTGCCCAGGTCGCCCTCATGCCCTGGAATGGGCAAAAAGGCAAAAAGAGACTACCTGGACTGAATCTCCAGGCCAAAGACAGGCGAAGAGATTTATTTCATAATCGCCCAACTAAAGAAACTATTAGAGCTTTAAAAAAATTAACTCATATAAAGTCACTTCCTTCTTGAGAGGACTTGGTCCCTTAAGGTATCACCCCAAAAAGATGGGAGAGATTGACAATAAATGCTGTAGATTTTGTGACAGATCAAGCAAAACCGCGAAACAAGTCTTATGCTAATGCATGGAATTAACACACCAAAGGCTAAAAATATCTAGAAGAAGCATTTTTCATTCCCTAAGATTTTAAAAAACTTACCCCCTAAAACATTTTCAACTTCGCGATAAGTTTAAAATTTGGTGGGATCAACTAATGTAGGGTATCCACAAAAAATCTTCCCAGGTCGAAGTGGGAGTAGGGCTATGCTGAGCCGAGCAACCAAATTCAATATAATACAATACAATAAGCGCATATACCTTTCTTAGTAATCAATAAAAACTACATTTAGACTTATTTGCAAAGAGTCAATAAACGGTCGCTAATTGGTTGGGTGTTTTTAAACTTCATTTAACATCTTACTTCTTTTGTCAACATGGCGGAGTATATACCAAATCTGGTTGATGCTTAAGTTTCTATTTGAAATCCGCAAAGTTCGACATCCTTTAACTTGAATTTATCCTTACGGTTTCTACCAAAATTATGTGCCGTATTTACTGGCACGATCTGAATATTCCTACATATGAGTTCCTAAACTTTTATTTAGCAAGAATTGATTATATTATTTTCCACTTTTTCTTTGCCGAAGTCATCGTTCTTGGTAATTTAAATGATTATAATGAATGTTTTTTTAAAACTACAAACCCTGATCCTCAGGGCAAAACAATCGAAACCTTTACAGGGAGTTATCTTATTATGAAATTCACCCACTTCCCTAAGGTTCCAAAAATAATTGAAATCCATTAGATTTTAAAACCTAAACTTTACAAAATATCAGTTAATATCTTCTTGGTCCCTCAGAAGACTGCCCAGTATGAGGCAGTAAGTATCATACTCTGCACATTCATTTCATTCATTCATCCATCCTTAGTATTTTCCTGCTTTTCTTCTCACGGTTTCTCCAAAATGACTTACTAAAACAATTAACAGGATATTAAGACCATTTACCATACAAATCGTAAATTTTAAAATCATAATCCCATATTTACTTAATTTTAAAACACAGTAAACTTCAGAAATACATGCTTTTAATTTTTTAATACCTTCAAATCGATAATAAACAAGCCAATTTTAAAGTAATCCATATTCAGTAATTAAAGACCTGAAAGTACCAGAAGCTGTAAATAAATCTGTACAGTTATCATTTGTGGAGCAATTCTTAGGTCTTTGCGGATGCTTTCGAGTGAGAAAAAGTTTATCACGATTCCGACGTAGGAATCCCCTGAAAATGGTCCCCCAAAATCCCAAAAATGAGTTTTCCGCAAATATCTGCCAAAATATGCTAGTTAGAGAATTTTTGATCAGACAAAAAATAAAGATCACCTCAAAATGCACAAAAATGGTTCCTACAATTTTTTTACAACACCAATAATTTTCTCAAAAAAACCGCCGTCGAAAAATCCAGAACTTACAGATTTTCTAGAACTTCGGAAACGGCTAAAAAATGCAGATGGGCAAATTAATTTTTTATTAAAAACGCAAAAAATGGTCAAGGAGGTGTGAGTGTTTACTTGTAAAAAAACTTTTTACAATCATGGGCAAAGTTTGTGTGATAAAAGTTGTCCTTGTAGACTTAAAATGAAGATAAAAAATTATTTTTTATGATAAAATAAAATGATCATTTATATACAGATTTTTTATCTCAAAGATAATAATTTTCCTTTCCTTTAACCTCCATAGTATAAAAATGCTTATGGTAACACGATTCTTAGGCTATCAATTTTTTTCTTAGGGATATTTATTTAAATCTAATATTAACCAATATTTTTATGAAATTCTCTAAATTGTAATCTTTTCAAAATTGTTTTTACAAAAATATCTAAAAATTGATAACATACGTGGATGGTTTGAAAAGTCCGTGCAAAGTCCGGCGCGTATCGAGGTCATGTTTGCGTTCGGCATTCGTGTGAATCAAAGAAGTCGAGTAATTTTCAAAAAAATGGACGAAAAAGAATTTCGTGTGGTGATTAAACATTACATTATAAAGGTAAAACGCCTCAGGATCATTAAACACTTGCTAAGGTCTCATTATAAAAGAAATGTTAATAACAAATCATTTTTATAATAAATACCAATAAATTATTGAAATACTCCCAAAATATTGGGAAAAAAACCTTGACCGTTTTTTTCATATTCTAGAAAAATCAGAATTGACCTAAAGTTATAACCTACCTTTTGGCTAATAGTTATAATGAGATTGTCCAAATTAAATGATGTTATACTAGCCATGGATTTGGACAAAATGCTTACGGTCTAGCTCTCTGTTAGTCGTGGCAATAGGTCGTGGGTTTGTTATTAAATATTCCTTACTACTCCCGTATCAGTGCCAGAACAAATACTAAGTTGTTAATTTGAAAAACCCTTCTGTGGTAATTTGTCACAAATTAAGAAATTGAAATTTGGGCGCCATCTACAGTTATAAAAAACAGTAATGACAAATTACCAGAAGGTGACCCCTATAGACAGGCCGAAATGAAAAAACCCGTGCCCAACATAAAATAAAAACACACTATTTAAAAATCTACGGTATTCTTTAATAGAAAAAAAAAATAGCTTAAAATGAAAGTTAATAAGGCTCACTTACAAAAGTTAACAAAGATCTTAAGCGCAAGTTTGCAAACCTTTACAACCGCTACTTACAATCAAGCTATATAATTAAGGGTTAAAATATTAAAACAAAAAGGTAATTGAGCATAGGTGGAAATAGTTACAAGAAATTTAAAATTATATGCTATTAATCTAGATTTTTAAAAAAGGGTACTGCTTAATAAAAACGCTTTTAAAAAATAAGGTGTTCAACTTATCTGCGTGCTCCTCTACGTGGACTGAGTCAGGTCTCAAATATTAACTTGTAAACACACTGTCTGATGTTAGACTTCTTGTGCAGCTACGGACTGGTCGTTAGCAGCTAAAGGAGCTTACAAACTCCGACTCAATCAAGGAGTACTCTGGTTGTCTTGCAACAGGCTTAAAAGGGGCTCACGTGTTCGTCACGGGAGCCTCAAGGAAGTGAAAATGAAACGGGATACGTCAAGGAAATGAAAATGAAACCGGCCTTATCTGAAACAAATATTAAATTACTAAACAGTGGAAAACAAAACGTGTCTTTTCAGGTTAGGTTTTTGACACTTTATGCAAAATATTAATGAAAAGCTTAAATATGGAGGAAAACATACCTTTATAGGCTCAAGATGGAAGAAAATTAATGGTTTTCACAAAGATATCCTAAGGAGTTTTTTCCAAAACCAAAAAATTGCCTTTCGACAGCTGGGCCGGTTAGACAGAAGTGATTTTGAAAAGGTCAATCTCTCGATGTCAAACGAAAAGTGACATTTGTCTACTACAGAGGGTTTCACAATGTCGATCTGCAGTCTTCCAGAAATCGGACCGCTTACAAACCAAGGATTTAAAAGTTACGTGAAATACCACTGCTTTCATCAATACTCAATGGCACGAATAGATTTGCATACCAGGAAATTACACCAATAAAAGAAATAACAACCATAAAGATTTACACTAACAAACAATGGCACAAGAGCCTCTAGGTGTTGTATACTCGAAGATTTTCCCATAAATGTTTTTCAGGCTGCCGCGACCTGTTCAAACTTAAGTTTCAGCGTTTAATTCACGAGACGGCGCGCGGGTAAATTAACAAAATATGGCGAATGCGCTAGAAATTAATATTCGCTTTAATAATTGAGATATATCCCCAAAAAACAACTGTTTAAGCCTAAATGCTACTTGCACTGTTACACTGCCCTCCTCCAAAAAAATGAAAATTAAACTTGTTTTAATTTTCCTAATCAAAATACCTTGGAACTTTATCCATAAACTAAATATTCAACTAAATAACTAAATAGAAAAATGGTTATGGCCCCACGCTAATTCCCAATAACAGTGCCTAACGATATCCAGGCGTGATCAAGGCTGAAGGGAAACCGGTGAAGAACGACACCAAGGGCACCTCGGAGTACCTTCCAACGTGGATGTTAAGGGGGTTTTGGGTCTCTGGTATGTCCGGGTGACAATCGCCATTTTGCGAAACCACACAAAAGCATGTTACCTAAAGTAAAAAAAAAAATACAATTTAATCCCTTACTGTCATTTTTCCTCTCCACCAACAAACAAAATCACCCCCAAATACGCAGACAAAGGGCCGAAACAAAAAAATAATTAAAGGTTAAGGAGAAAAAAAATTTTAAGCATAAAGAAAAATTTTGGATGAACCAAGGATTTGGCCATATCCCCGGCGATTTTGTAGCAAATCACCTCGCTGAAACAGGAAATACCTGGGGAAAAATATTTAAATCTAAAAACGGGATACTCCATAATTTATCCTCGTTGTCAACCCTTCGACTAACGATATTGGGGAACCTACTTGACACCAGGCTCCCTGACCTATCATGGTCTTTCACATGGGATTCAACCAAAAAGATGACCCGGGGAAAAGCGAAGCTTCCATCGCCAACACTCTTAAATAAAAAACCCGTTAATCGAAACTCGACAACAACCAGAAAAAGAACGGTCCCTTAAGCAAAATTAATAAAAACTGGAGCTTAGGCTCCAAAAAAAAAAAAAAAAAAAACCCAAAAAAGGTGAAAGTGGCAAAAGGGGAAATCACAACTGACTATTAACACAAATGCTTCACCGAAATCTTAAAGTGTCCACCTGTCAAAAAAACACCAGAATCTGACATGCCTACTAAACCGACCATCTCTAAGCTAAAACTCATATTAAAGGATACATTCAGTGAACGTTATCGAGGGTTCATTTTTTGTCATAGACACTTAAACTTAGGCGATAGCAAGTTACATATCAAACCGAAAATTTAATTAATCTTAAAGTTACTTTTATCCTAAGAAAAATTTACAGATCGCGATCCAAAAACTAAACTATGTTACATCTTAGTCTGGTATTTAATTTACATCTAATCTAATCAAGTTTACTGAACTAACATATTGACTGCTGACAAAAAAATTTAACTTTAAATTTCAGCCGCAAAGTCAAAATTTCTAAATTTTTACACGAACTAATTTCAAGATAATATTACAGATTTATACCTAGGCACTATAGATTGATGTCCCCAACTAGTATTTACAAATTGTACAAGAGATCTCTAGCAAACACAAACTATCTTCTTGACCAAAAAAAAATCGTCAGTTTGTCCGGTGCAAAAAAAACGTACGTCATCATAATGACACCTTTTTCCTAAAAGAAAATAAACAAAATTTTGCAATTAAAGCCCCAAAAATGACAAAACTTAATTGCAACAAAGTTGTCCTGACAAAAGTAGGGTCTCAAACATTCGACCGCAAAAAGAGAAACGCCTTTTTAGCTAATAATCGAAAAATTAAAGTTTTGCGGAACAAAAAATAAAGGTTTTTTTTTTTGAAAAATTTACATAAAATGTTCAAATAAACTAAATTCCCCAAGGATACATTTAAGGCTCTGACAAATTAGGGGTTAAAAAGTATTTTTCCAACGGGAAAACATGCCAAACTCCAAAAATCAGTTCCATCCAAGTTGTCTAGTTCATACACTATCTTTGAACGAACTTTTCTAAACCCTTACACAAAAACAAGGAAGCAAACAGCTAAAAAAATCATTTGCCGCATTAGATAATACAAAATTTCTTTTCCAAACCTTTTCACCTACTTTATACTGGTGATCCCTTCTCCTAAGGTTATTTGGGCAATTTTCTGATAGCGGTATCAAAGTTTTTTGAACTTCAGTATAAAGTAATGGAAGTTTTCTAACTCTTTAGTGTACGTGGCGCGATCCAAGAGTTCAAGTCTATATTGCCTGCATCCCCCCTCATCATAGAAAATCTCCTGAAACTGGGACTTTTCGTCCGAAAACAATGTAGTTGGGACTAAAATTAGTGACTTCTGGGACAGCACTTCTCAGGGCTGGGGGTAATTTTCTTGTATGTGAAGATCCCAATCTTTATGTGATTCTTTAATATAACAGCGTATGGCTCGCCATGGTTCTATTTATCCTTTAACGGGATTTACTTGAGGGTGGTAGCGACAAATTAAAAAACTTTTTTTATTTTATTTTATCTATGAGGTTTTTGAAAACTTTACCAGTGTGTGCTGGTGCATTATCAAGAACTAAGATGCGGTACCCGTAAGTTAAGAAAATATTTTCCAAAAAAAAGATATATTTTGAGCAGTCCCCCTGCCTTAAAGGTTGTACGATAGTATTTGGAAAAGTAATCTCGAAAACGACTAAAGGCGTTCTGTCTAGGACCCGGGGGGAACGGTCCCATAACGTCACTGCAGTAGTTCAAGGAAAAAATCTTTCTGTGCACCCTTAAAATCAAAACGAAAAAGTTAGGCATTTTTTGACTATGAAAGTATTACATTGACAAATATTTTAAAACATCGTCCCGACCCGTGGCCAGTAATAACATTCTTGTACTCTTTTTAAAGTTTTAAAAAATAATAAATTCCCAAATGTGGGCTGTCATGACATGTTAAAAGTATATTTTTCGCTGAGGCTGGAACTACGAGTTTCCATTCAGGACAAAAGGGTTTTAAAAAGGGAAACAAAAGTGTGTTTATAAATAAATCCGTCCTAACGACAAAATGTGGAAAACTTTCTGGATCTTTCAAAATCTTCTCCCTAAAAATCCAATCGTCAAGATCATCAGAGTTACATCAAGAATGTTAACATCAGCTGTCGGCTCCCGATCTCGACAAAAAATCTCTAACTTTATCTTTCCAAGATTCCCAATCCCTTAAATCAGTTACGGGATGCACAGAAAAAATTATTATTATTTACGGAGAGATCTTTGTTAAAATTTAGAATTCACAAAATGAAGGCTATAAATTTTACTAAAAGGAGTTTGTACCCCGATCAGATACAACCCCATTACTTAGTTTTTTTTTTTTAACGAACTGCCCCGTCTTTGACAGTCACGTTTTCTTTGCCACATTTAAAACAAAACCTCCTACGTGGTTCTGGGCAATTCCTGAAAACATGGCCACCTTTCTTGCAGTTATAACATATGGCTGTGAAAGTTATTTCCAGACCTTTCATTACTTTTATTTTTAAAAATTACCAGAGCTATTAAAGCTAGAGCTAGATGGAGACTCAGCATCTTTGAAAAAAGATCAGTTTCCCAAGCAATTAAATGAACCCCGACTGTACATAACGCGACTTAATTTGTGAAACTTCATCAATTCTTTTACATAAATCAAAAGTTCGTTAATGTTTTTAATATCCTGTAAAACCAGGGCATTGACATATCTAGGCGTAAATTCCTTCGAATAATCTTTGGTTGCTCTATTTGGTTGGTGACACAGATAATCTAGAAAATAAATTTAACATACTTGAAACGTACAAGTTAACTGACTCGGTTTTACCTTGGAATCTACCTTTGATTTGATCTAATAAAATCTGTCATAATCCAAAGGCAGGAAATCTTTTAATAGTCTGGGGTAACGTCTTGCCAAAATTAAAACTATCCCGGTTCTCTAAACCAATGGGGGCCTTCGAATAATCAACACTACTCTTAAATCTGTTCGTCTGTGACTGATCTGGCTTTAGATAATTCACTAACGCGTTCTAAAAGGCTTTGACACTATCGCCCCAGAAAAGGAAATACCCCATTTACACACGGGTGTACTAGAAGATACAGGTACTGAAATGGGTACGAAAATTATGTCGAACTAGCAACAGCGTTACCTGAAGGGTCTTGCCCCAAACACCGGTACCACTTGGTTCGTATCCTAGCACCTGGCTTTAAGTGAGGAGAAACTTTAAATAATAAAATGGTATTTAATTCCAAACATGTATTAAGCCAATCAGTTACGAACTCCGCGTGACCGTCCCGTCTACAAGGTACTTTAAATCTATTAATTCTATAATAAACCGAAATGAGCCTGGACCTAATCAACGGACCTCATCAGTTCAGAAAGTAACCCCTTCAACTAAAGTTTTCAATCGGTAGCGTTACCGTAATAAAATTCGTTTCATGCAATAAATCAAACTCATCATCTGTTAAACTTTCAAATTACTATTATTCCTAATTAAATAACGGAAAGAATTTTTTAACTTCTATATTTCTTTAGAACAAATGGACAAAGGTATTCCGAATTCTGATCTCATAATCAAGTTCAGATTCAGTTAAAAGAGCAGGGTCGGGGTTCACCCTCAATGGTACGCATTATAAAAAGCAAAAACAATCTCTCTATAAAAATAAATTTCAAAAAAATTTACCAAAAAGAATTTTCAAAAAAAAATTCTTGAACTCGGGAATAATACCCTACTAAAAATAACGGGAAGTCTATCAAATTACAAGTCCAATCAAAATGCTTGAGCAAAAATAAAAAATGTGAACTACTCATATGAACCAGTACGAGTCACAAAACTTCAAAAAATCCACCTTAATTCACGAGCATAAAAATTATCAAAACCCATATGCAAAAAGGAGAGAAAATAAAAACCAATTATTAATAAGAATAAACAGTAAAACATTTAAAAAAAATTTTTAAACTCAAACAAAAAATAATAAATTCATAATTAAAATAAAATCTCGAAAAAAAAATTTTTAAAAAAAATTAACCGATAAGTTTATTTTATTTTGGACAACCTGTATAGTGCCACTGACTACAAGAATTTAAAAAAGGAATATTCAATTTTGCATAAATAAACTAGGTAGAATTTATTCTAACCTATACAATAAAAAAATCAGGCCTCACTTGGCTGTGCCACTCTTATAACCTACCTTTGGCTAATAGTTATAATGAGATTGTCCAAATTAAATGATGTTATACTAGCCATGGATTTGGACAAAATCCTTGGTCTAGCTCTCTGTTAGTCGTGGCAATAGGTCGTGGGTTTGTTATTAAATTTCCTTACTACTCCCGTATCAGTGCCAGAACAAATCAAGTTGTTAATTTGAAAAACCCTTCTGTGGTAATTTGTCACAAATTAAGAAATTGAAATTTGGGCGCCATCTACAGTTATAAAAAACAGTAATGACAAATTACCAGAAGGTGACCCCTATGACAGGCCGAAATGAAAAAACCCGTACCCAACATAAAATAAAAACACACTATTTAAAAATCTACGGTATTCTTTAATAGAGAAAAAAAAAAAGCTTAAAATGAAAGTTAATAAAATCACTTACAAAAGTTAACAAAGATCTTAAGCGCAAGTTTACAAAAAAACCCTTTTCAACCGCTACTTTTCAATCAAGGGTATATAATTAAGGGTTAAAATATTAAAACAAAAAGGTTTGAGCATAGGTGGAAATAGTTACAAGAAATTTAAAATTATATGCTAAAAATCCTAGATTTTTAAAAAATTTTCTTAATAAAAAACCTTTTAAAAAATAAGGTGTTCAACTTATCTGCGTGCTCCCTCTACGTGGGATCAGGTCTCAAATATTAACTTGTAAAACACTGTCTGATGTTAGACTTCTTGTGCAGCTACGGACTGGTCGTTAGCAGCTAAAGGAGCCAAACTCCGACTCAATCAAAGTACTCTGGTTGTCTTGCAACAGGAAAAGGGCTCCGTGTTCGTCACGGGAGCCTCAGAAAATCTTCCTCCAAACTGGGTAAAGAAAAGAAAGAACGGAAAGTGAAAATGAGACGGGATACGTCGGAAATGAAAAGGAAACCGGCCTTATCTAAACAAATATTAAATTACTAAACAGTGGAAAACAAAACCTTTTTTAGGTTTTGGTTTTTGACACTTTATGAAAAAAATTAATGAAAAGCTTAAATTGGAGGAAAACATACCTTTATAGGCTCAAGATGGGAAAATTAATGGTTTTCACAAAATATCCTAAGGAGTTTTTCCAAAACCAAAAAATTGCCTTTGACAGCCCGGGCCGGTTAGACAGAATTTATTTTTTAAAAGGTCAATCTCCCCGATTCAAACGAAAAGTGACATTTGTCTAAGGTTTCACAATGTCGATCCCGCCCGTCTTCCGAAATCGGACCGCTTACAAAAAGGATTTAAAAGTTCGTGAAATACCACTGCTTTCATCAATACTCAATGGCACGAATAGTTTGCATACCAGGAAATTACACCAATAAAAAAAATAACAACCATAAAGATTTACATAACAAAAAAAATGGCACAAAAAGCCTCTGGGTGTTGTATATCGAAATTTTCCCATAAATGTTTTTCAGGCTGCCGCGACCTGTTCAAACTTAAGTTTCAGCGTTTAATTCACGAGACGGCGCGCGGGTAAATTAACAAAATATGGCGAATGCGCTAGAAATAATTTGCTTTATAATTGAGATATATCCCCAAAAAACAACTTTTAAGCCTAAATGCTACTTGACTGTTACAAAGTCATATGCAATGATAGTTACAGGTTTTCCCATTCCGATGAACTTTGAATGATTAAAAAATGATCATTATTGCCCGAGTAATGGAACAATTCGTCCGCCCCTTATAAGTGAATCCATAACATATTGACATTCTAACGGTAGAGCACCCTGAAATGAGGGCTTTTGGGTCCCGTTATCTCAAAAACATCGATTTTCGAAAAATTATTAATTATGAAAACCATTTTTGTAGATTAAAAAAGGCCATATTCATTTTTTTTTTTTAACAAAATTTCTCCATTCTTATATTTTGGGATTTTGGGGGGAAAAAACCCTTTTCCGGGTCTTGAGGGGCCATTTTCAGTCCCTTTACACCTGTTAATATTGATAAACTTTTTCGCTCGAAAGCATACCCGAACCCCTTAAAATTGCGCCACAAGGGAAAACTGTACAAATTTATTTACAGCTTTGTCCCTTTATTTACTGGACTACCAGTAAAATCAAACTAGCTAAAAGGGTCAAAGATAGATATATTATTACAATAATAAGAAAAATTCTGTCAAATGACACAAGGGCAGTAAATTTTTTTGATTTAACTTTTACAATATAAATTATTCTTATTTTTAAAGAAAAAGCTTAACTCTTTTCCAATCAGGTGCTGCTGTTATTTTTCCCATGTCTATATTTCTCTTAGAACAGTTTTTTTGTGCTTTTTGGATTAATGTTATTTTTACATGCTGCTTTTTTTCAAATTAATTTTATCCTGTTGCCCTTTACAACAGTAACGTGTATTCAACCCTTTTTTATTGACTCTGGGCATGTCAAAAAGTACATGGGTCTTTAAAAGGGAATCTAAATGGCTTCAAAGTGCCCCTAAAGGGTTTTTTAGTAAGAGATTTAAAATGAACGGGGTTTTTATTTAGCCAAGTCTTTGAATAGCACGTGTGAAAGGTCTTTTTGTGTCTGACCCTTGAAAATTTTCAGCTTTTTAAAAAAATATTTAGAAAATTAGGGAAAAAAAATATTATTTAATATATGGAAATTACCTAAAAAGTTTTTTAAAAGTGTCAGATAATGTTATTGTTTCAATGGTATAAAAGTCGTAGCTTTTATACCATTGAAATTCAATTGGGTCCAAAATTTTATTGTTATTATATCTAAAAAAGGTTTTTAAAAATTATTAAGCCAAAAAATAGTAAATTTTTAATGATCAGCACAATGGTTGTGCCGACATTTGGGCAAATAATTTTGGGAGTTGGTTCCTACTTTACTTTAGCTTTTGTAAAATTGTAAAGAAATTAAATATGTTTTATTTTTTTGACATTTATCCTACTAAAGTTAGGGAGGACGATGTTTATCTTATAATAAAGTTAAATTTACATTTCTTTTTTTTTTAATAAAATTATTTTTTTTTGGGATAATAACATTCCCTACTTTTATTTAAATAAAAAAATATTTAACCAAACCAGGAAGGATTCTCTGAAATAATTCGTGTACGACAAAAAATTTTCGTTAATAATTTAAAATTATGAAAGATTCGATAAAAAAAAATTTTCATAAAATCAAACTATGAAATTTTAAGCAATGAATATTAGTGATAAAATGAACAAAAGGAAAATTTTGACAAATAAAGATTTGCTTACAATAAATATATTAAAAAAATTTTAAAAAGGGACGTAGGCCATAAATATTTATGGGTATGTTGAAAATTAAACTACGTTAAATTTTCTTAGAAAGGTTAATTCGTACACAATACTGACGTCCCATTCGCGGTCCATAAAGTTATTCCAAACTTCTAAAAAAAAATTGTTGGTCAGTCTTGTTTAAGAATCCGTTTCATCCTAAGGTTTATTCGTTACCGGCGATATTTTTTAGTTTTGACTGAGTGTCGGTGATTTGATCCGGAAAACGAAGAATTTTTATCAAAATTTTTTCCACCTGCCGGGTATTTTAAACAGCTTTTTCCAATCCCATTCATTAAATCATATTTATCATCCTAAATTCAAAAGCTATGAAAATTTGCCGGACATAGTGTATTGTCTCAAAGACCTTACAACTTCCCTACCTATCCCAAATCTTTTATCTCGAATTATCAAAGCTAAGGCTATTAATCTCTGTTATATAATCGTTTTTAATACTGCATGTCCTGCTACTACCACGACCTACTAATGACTTCCAGGCTTCTGATTGGTTTTTACATCATCATCATCATTATCACTCGCCTTGTTCGTCCACGCTGGACATAGGCCTCCCGCAATCTAATCCATCCTTGCCGGTCCTGTGCGGCATTTATCCAATTTGTCCGGTTCTCCTGATGTTGTCGGACCATCTGTTGGTGGGCGTTCCCTACTGCGATGTGCGTCCCGACGGGGGTCTCCATTTTTAAAATCCTTTTTTGTCCATCGTCCATCCGGAAACCTAGCAATTCCCTTTTAAATTTGTTATCCTTACTAACGCATCAGAAACACCTGTCATTTGCCGTTAATGGTTACTAGAGATTCTGTCTCTGAGAGAAATACCCAGCACCGATTTTTTCAATCGTCTTTGTTAAATGCGTATTTTTATTAACAGACTTTTTTGTGAGGTTGAAAGTTTCTGCTTCGTAAGTAAGTACTGGCAATACGCATTGATTAAAAACCTTTCTCTTTAGGCATATAGGGATATTTGATGTGAAGATATGTCTTTTTCCAAAACGCCCCATGTTAGACCAATTCTGCGTTTTATCTCACAGGTCTGATTGTCTCTTCGGTTTCGTGGCCTAGATATTTAAATGACCTGCTTTCTCTAAAAAAAACCATTCAGCGGTATGCCCTCATTAACACAAGATTGATAATAAATTCTGTTTTGTTAGTGTAAATGTTAAGCACTGTTCCCGACGCATTCTGTAGCCTTCGCGCATCTCCCCCACTACCGATCTGTGATTAAAACAATATCATCGGGAGTTTCAAATGGTTTAGTTTTTTGCCGTTTATGTTTTCCCCATACTTCGAATTCAATTCTTTTAAACATATATTCAAGGTCCCGTAAATACTTTGGCAATAAAACATTTTTTTGGCGCACCCCGTCCAATGCGAAATTTTGCGGTTTTTGTGTATTCTTACCGTTCCTTTCCTAAATTCCCAAAAATTTTTCTAAATTCATTTAAAATTAAGTGATGGTTTTGAATTACCATTTTGTACGTGAAGTTTGTATATACAGGGTTGCTCAAAAAAAAATTTCGACCCCACTTCATTTTTTGAAAAAACACCTTTTTTTTTCTTTTTTTAATTTCGCGTGGAATTCTACGTATGTTTCATGCCTTATGTCCTTTCCTAAAGTCAAGGTTATCGAAAAAAACACGGCCGAACATTATTATTAAGGTAACCTATCTTTTGAGAATTTTTTTTACCGAGCAAAATCTCCCCAAATCTGGTCGTCCTGCTCGAGATTAAAAGAAAAACTTGACTTTTTTCTTTCTTTGGAAGAAAATCCGCACTCCCCTGTCGCAGATTGGGGCCAATTTACACATGGTGAAATCGATTCACCAATATTAAAAAAACACAAATATCACCCATATAAAGTTATTCCAGTGCAAGAGTTATTGATAATGATTTCGATAGGCAAAATGAGTTTTGTGAACGCTTGCAAACATGTGCAATTAAATAATAATTTCGTAACAAATATTATTTTTTTTATAAAGCCCGTTCTGTTTGAATGGTAGTGTGAACAGGCAAAATTGTCGATTTGGGCAACAGAAAATCCGCATTGGATAATGGAGGTGAACACTCAGCACCCTCAAAAATAAATGTGTTGGGGGTGGAATAGTCGCGGGGAGAATAGGTCCTTTTTTTTTAACAGACTTTGGGACAAAGTATTTCGTTTTCTCCAATTTAAATTAGTTTTTCTAGAACTAATTTTCCAGCAAATGGTGCCCCCCCACTATGCTGCCATTTCGTACATTTTTGGATAAAACCTTTCCCAATCGGTGGATAGGAAGGGGAAAGGGCCCATCGAATGGCCTGCTAGGTCGCCTGACCTAACACCAAGGGACTTTTTTGGGGGGGAACCTCAAGTCGAAGGGATTTGTCAATAGGCCAAATAATCTAGACGACTTGAAAAAAGGATTCGCAGAAAAGTGCGCGCCATAACTCGGGAAATGATTAAAATGTGCAACGAGAGTTTATGATCGCCTTGGATATGGTCAAGCCGTGAATGGCAACCAATTAATTTAATTTTGTTCTTTTTTTTTTTGTTACATGTTTTGTTTTTTTTGTAACTGTTTTTTGTATGGACATTATGCATGAAACATACGTAGAATTCCACGCGAAATTGAAAAAATGAAGTTGATGGTCGAAATTTATTTTTTAGCAACCCCGTATATACAAACTTCACGTACAAAAATGCGCAATTTGAAATAAAAATCGACGGGTCCAGTGTTTTTTCAAAAAAACCATAGCTTAATTTTAAATTAATTTAGACATAACTTTGGGACGCACCGTATATGTTCTGAATTTGGTTGTATATCTGTAGTCAACTCGGCATTCTCATTGGTTTTTACATAATAATGTAAAATTTTTACAAAAAAAAAACAATTCTACGTATGTACGTATTTTATTTCGAAATAAGGAAGTTTACAGCTCTTTAGGAGGAGGAGCAATAAAAAAGTCCTCTACTTTAGTCTAAAATTTTCGACCCCCACATGAATAAAATTTTATTTTTTAACGTTTAACTGCACTTCGTTCCAAAAAGCCTTATATGATGGTGGAGACGTTTTTCACTATTTTAAAATAACAAAAATAGACTTACGCTAAATTATTATGGCAAATGTACGTTTATTATTTAAAACTAATTTTGAATTAGAAAAAAAAATTGTGCAGATCAAAAAAAGCTGCATATTTAGATTGTTTAAAAATTATATAAACAAAATGCATAGCTCATTTATAAAAACAAAATGGGTAAAGTTTCGCTTTAAAGAAACAGAATGGGAAAAAAGGTCTTGATTACCAAACCAGTAAATAATACTCCTGTTTGTTACAGTGCTATTTTTATTT